>JADBJO010004667.1:114628-119628 GCA_016801955.1 Conus betulinus
TGCTTACTATTTCCCTGCCTCGTTTTAGACTTTCTTTCACATCAATTGAAACGAGATTTCCTGTGTTTGCTCCTGTTTTGTTTGTGTGTGTATGTCCTGCCCGATGTTTTTGAAATGTAAAAAAGCTATGACAATATTGAATAAACGATAAATGTGTTCATTCACATCTTCAGCTGGTGCTGTTTGCATGCATTGGGCGAAGGGTATAAAGGCAAGTTTGGGTGTCTCCTTTTTTTTTTTTCTCTGTGATTTTAGTCTTGTTTATTGATTTTAGTCTTGATGTTTGTGCTAGCCGACTGTTGCCATAAGCAACATTCATTTGGAGGTAGTATCGTGTGATTGTCTTATAATACTAACAAGAGTTACCGTCCTTGTTGGTGAATGTTTCCTGTTTCTTTTAAGATTTTCTTAAACAGAGAACCAGTCAAAGTTAAAAAAAAAACTTATTACGCTTCTTATCCCATCAGGAATGGTAATATATAAAAAAAGTAATGTTACTAGGCCGGCATGCTGCAGAAGCCGCTTAAGTCTGACAAAAAAACAAACAAACAAGCAAACACACATTTTTTCTTAATTTTTGATGATTTCCGCAACTGTTTTATAACAAACAGCATACGCTAAGTAGATATTCTTCAATTAAATAGTAAATGAAAATAAAGAATAAATAAGTTTTCATTCTTTTACTCTCGAAACATGACTGGCAACTGTTGGAGATGGAGACGTGTTCCCTCTCTCTCTCTCTCTCTCTCTCTCTCTCTCTCTCTCTCTCTCTCTCTCTCTCTCTCTCCCTCTCTCTCTACCCCTCTCTCTGTCTCTCTCTCTGTCTGTGTCAGTCTGTCTGTCAGTCTCTCTCTCTCTCTCTCTCTCTCTCTCTCTCTCTCTCTCTCCCCCCCCCCCCCCCCCCCCCGCAAAGCATCACTCAACAACACAGGCATCTGTCATGTAATGCCGCATATTCATGATGCCATAAATGCAACAAACACCTGCCCAAACACCTGCCCCACCCCCTCTCTCTCAACTTTTCTTGTACCTCATTTTCCTCCTCTTAAAATAGACAAAGCAAACCAAGCAAGAAACACGTGAAAGCATGCACTACTTATGGGCACCAATTCAACTCTTTTCATACGGGGTGGTAGGCTTGGCTGTAGGAGCAGGGGATGGAAGATGTTCTGAAGATAAAACGTGCCAGCTACGTGTGAATGCGTGTCACTGCTAGACGCTGCAGTGGAAACAGACGGGTAAGCCGCCAGTGTTACGAGCTGTGCAGCGTCGTCGTGTTGTGCAACCTAAGTCAGCTTGTGTCTGTCTCTCGATGCTTCGCTGCGTAGCAGCTCGCATAACCCCTGCCTGCTCAGCAGTGGGCGAGTTGGCAAGCGCTGATGCGGCCTCCATGGTCGGCTGGGCTATAAACAGCATGGCTTGATCACCACCCACCACTGTGCTTGGGATGTCAGGAGTACTGTGATCAGGTCTACTGGTCCTAAAATAGCAAGGCATGATACACAGTGGGATCATTTTCGAGTGTGCGAGTCACATTGAATCTTTGGGAAAAGACCCCCCCCCCCCCCCCCCCCCCCCCCACCCCCCCCCTTGTCAGTCTCTGTCTGTCTGTCTATTTGTCTGCCTGTCTGTCTGTCACTCACTCACTCTCTCTCTCTCTCTCTCTCTCTCTCTCTCTCTCTCTCTCTCTCTTCTTTCTCTATCAGTCTATTTATTAATCTATATATCTATCTATCCACCCCCACCCCCACGTCCAACATACGCACTTTCCCCCGTGGTATGTGCCCTTCAAGGCACTTACATAGTAAAAAATAATCGGGTTACAGGGGAGGGAGGGAAGCCTACACCCTTTGAAACCCCATCATCTTCCCTTGTCCTTCATCGTCACTTCATGGCCTGATCCTCGCCTGTCTGTCTGTCTCCGTCACAGACACACACACACACACACACACACACACACACACACACACACACACACACACACACACACACATTCACACATGATAAGTAGGAATCACTACAATTACAATGAGTACACGTCTGTGCCTCTGGACGCTTACAGCGTGTACACTTGTTTTCACACCTTTTTACACACAAAAATAGCACACAATCATGATGCATGTTACTACTAACTGCCCAACAGTCTTATCATGTTTGATAGTGGAACATTTCTTCACTTTTGTACCACAACGTTTTAATGCAGAGGCAGCTCTTTTGGGGAAACTCTCAGCAAAACGTTATGTCTAAACCAACTTAGCCTGCCTGTGGAACGTCAGTCATCCAATGCTCCCTGTAGGACAGTTGTGGATGGGGAATGTCAACAGAACAGATACACGTCCCACGCATGCCCATTGAGGTTGACAACTGCTGGGAGAAGTTCTTGTCTGGGTGCCTTGTATTGGCTGCCTGACGTAGTCGTTTTATCTTGCACTCTCTTTGTATGCATGCAGGGGAAAACTCCGAAGCAGTGATCTAGTGTGTGGAGAATGACAGCTTACCTTCTTTTTTGTCTTTCGTCGTCTTTCTGTGCAGCTACATCAAGGAACTAATTTCCTCATGCATATCTGATGTGTGGCACTGTTCTAGGTATGATAATATGTTGTCATGATGCGTCCAGTCCTGGGCTCTTTGATACCATTTTTTTTCTTTTTTTTTTTATTGTCGTTGCTTTCTTGAGTTTTTGCTTCCTCATTTTCCATGTCGCTTCTGAGAGCATGACCTCCCCCATGCTGCTTATTCCAATCTTTTATCATGCTGCTTATTCCAATCTTTTATCATGCTGCTTATTCCAATCTTTTATCCACTGCCAGAGCCTGCTCTGTCCCTTTGCAAGCCCTGGCATCAGCAATCCAGAGGGAACGGTCAATGCCAAGTCGTCATAAAGCAACCCGCTGGAGGAGACACTGCAGCACTGCTGAGTCACTTCGGTGGTGTTCTTGGGTACCTGTTCTGATCCAACATACACACGACACCACGCACTAAGCCTCACACTGGCGATAATATCTGCATAGTCTTTGAGGGCGCCACGCGTCCGTCAATGAACGTCACCTTGAAGTCTTTGATACCAGCGACTTCGCAATGAACTGAACAAGGGCACGGATGTCCAGAGGAGATTAAAAAAAAACCTTAGGTCACCATGAGTTCAGGCCTTGAAAGGCCACCAAATTTAATACCTTTTTTTTTATGCCGGTCAGTGAGGCTAAGGACAATGAAGATGGTCATATGAACTGCTATTGTTTTTCTAGGACTGCAAAACGGGGCTATATACACTACTGTTCATGATATGTCGGCGTGAGCCAGGCTCAAGAAGTACAGACCCCTGTAGTATTGGTCTGGAAATTCGAGCAACACTGTCAGAGCTACTTTCATTACATGGATAAACTCCACTGTGTGGTTCCAGTCTACCCAGCTGAGCCAACAGAAAACTCGATTCTGGGTAGGCGCCAGTCAATGCTGAAAAAAATCTCATAGCTTTAAACTGGCTGCTATGGGAATCACCTAGCCCAGAATCCGTAACTCTCATCAATGTGCCACTGCAGCTGGCCTGTAATATGACTAGGATTGCAAAGGACATCACACAATATGTTGTTGTCATCACATATTTTGATAACTGTGATAGAGGACACTTTACAGTCGTGACAGATGACGGGTTAGACACATGAACTTACACCAACTTCACACTCACACCAGAAACATTGCTGACACCTAGCCGTCTTTACGGAGTAGATAGCATTTTTTTTCAGAAAAGCTTGCCACCGAAATACAGACAAACCGTTTTCAAGCGTTAGACGAACTGTACGAACGATTCAAGCGAACACTGCTCATGTTTTATGGATGGTTGTTATTAGTTGATCGGTTGCCAGAAGTTAACAGAGGTGTAGTAGTATTGTCAAGAGTAATGGACCATAGTCATCTATTGGTTTAAAGACGTCATCCCACTCTGCTTCCACATAGAGCAAGTTCTCTCTATTTAGGCGATATATACAGTAAAGCTGTGAAAGATCAGCCAGCAACATAACAGTAAAAAGACGCGCTGTACGTGATCAAGCAACGTTCTTTTGCATGAAAGATCAGAAACGGCAATCTGTTTGTCCCACCACCCTCTGCTCCCCACGTTTTCTTTTTCGAACAGATCTATTAAGATGTTTGGCATAGATGACTGGCTGTGCGGTCCTGATCCACAGATCCCAGCTCACATTTAGAAGTCCTGTGCCATCTTCAATACCTGAGCTGACAAACATAACATGACCCAGTATGATGAAGCTACATACGGGATAAAAAAAAAAAAAAAAACTGCTGTATACGGCAGATCTATTAGACGCCCAAAGCCTGAGTAGCGTTCAAAAGTGAGAGGAAAAAAAAGCGTGAATTTAGATGTCAAAAGCGCGAATGATCAATGGGAAAAAAAATTAATGCTGAACAATTAAGCAGTGGGGGGAAACAAGTGCAAGTTAACAATTCTTCCATCATTATAGTAGTGACTTGGCAAAGATTTGAAATTATTAAAAAAGAAAAAAAAAACAAACAAACAAAAATGGGCAAAAAAACAAATTAAAAAAAAAAAAAAAAAGCACGGGCTCTCATTGTCCGAAAGCACACACACGTTTCGCCTGAATACCTGTACACAAACCGAAATGTGAACTCTGCTTTGGTGAATTCTTCGCCTCAAGTTGAGCAGTCTGTGATTAGTCCAACTTTGAATTCAGAACAGAAACCTTGGCTTAGAAACTCGCTCTTGCTTATTTTTGAACACAATTATGGTTCAGTACTTTCCTACGTCCATACTCACCGATAACAGAGAACATTATCAACCCTTCCTTTTTTTTGTTCTATTCATAGTGGTTTAGTGCAAGTATTCCCAATTTCCTGATAAAACAGTTTCCAGTTCAGTTTCATCACGGGGATGTCACTGCGTGCGGACAAGTCCATATATGCTTCATCATATCCACTAAGTTTCGTGTCTCTGTCTCTTTTACCACATCTCTGATCTCACACACACA
>JADBJO010004667.1:127128-129628 GCA_016801955.1 Conus betulinus
AAGCAGTAAAAATCACTCCCAGGCCATTTCCAGTTTTTCTATGCCTAGGGGGGGGGGGGGGGGGGGGGGGGGGGGGGGGGGGGGGGGGGGGGGGGGGGGGGGGGCACTGTATCTTTAATCTTTGGTACATCAAAAGTTCCTAAGCGAAGCGATTCCATTGTGTTCGACATGCACCCAAGGTCGATAAATGTTTTAACTGGTAATGCACACATTGATGGAATGGCGCCGTTTTTTTTTTTTACTGCATTGATCTGTAAAGAGTTTGTAGAGAGCAATTGTTTGTGATCGTGTGTTCTCTGTTTGAGTCCGTGCGAAGAGAAACAGTTCAGTATTTTCGATTATCAAGCTAGCGTATCTATTTGTGTTTGAGTCGGAGAGTAAACTCCCCTTTCTCTCTGTCTATGTCTCTGTCTGTCTGTCTGTCTGTCTGTCTGTCTCTCTCTCTCTCTCTCTCCTCTCTCTCTCTCTCTCTCTCTCCAACTCGTCTTTCTGAGTGAGCTGCACCTATATTATATCCACGTGACAAATAGTAGCAGCGGCGGCAGTAGTAGTGGTGATAGTAGCAGTAGCAGTAGCAGCAGCAGCAGAAGCAGCAGCAGCAGCAGTAAAAATAGTACTTGTTTTTATCAACACCATCATTATTATTATCATCATCATATCATCATCATCATCATCATCATCATCATCATCATCATCATCATCATCATCATCATTTTTGCCATGGTTGTAAATACCAAGTTGCATACTTGTATGTTTTATTGTTTTTGTCATCATAAAACTAATGACAATTATCATCAATATTTTTTTTTAAGTACAACAATGATAATCACAAAAAAAAAGAACGAGCGACAAGAAAACAAAATCAAGAACAACAAGAAAACTATGGAGTAAATGATGAAAGTAAAGCCAATGTCAGTAAACAACGTGCCACACCAACAGCAACGACGGCAGTTTTTCTGTAGTCTCTGAGGTGACAGCCATCATGGATGGGGGGGGGGGGGATGGGGGGGGGATGGGGGGGGGGGATGGTGTGGGGACCAGATCCCATGAGCGGGCTGGGAGCTGTCAGGTCCAATGACACATGTAACTGGCAGAGCTGTCGTCCACAGAGATAGCAATGCCACCCCATCCTCTCCTTGGGGGCTTCCTTAAATTGGTGAGAAGAAAGGAACAAAGAAATGAGAAGGAGGAGGAGGAGGAGGAGGAGGAGGAGGAGGAGGACCGAGAATAAGACCGAGAAGATGACTGGAGGAAGAAGAAGAGTAAAGAAAGAAAGAAGGACAGGCAGACAGGAAAAAAGAGAGAAAGTGAGAAAGAAAGAAAGAAGAAAGAAAGAAAGAAAAAAAAGAAAGAAAAGAAAGAAGAAAGAAAGAAGCAACGAAAGAAACAACGAAGGAGAAAAGAAGGAAAGAAAGAAAAAGGAAACGGAGTAATCCGTCCAATCATTCATCTTTCATTCACTCCACAAGAAACGGTGCTAACATGATTCTAAAGAAAAACCACTTTTTAATATAAACAAAAAAGAGAGAAAAAAAAAACATTCATTTTTTTTTTTTTTTTTCTGAAACGATCATCATCAATTTGAACACACTGTTGCAGTTCTGCAACACATTTCAATAGCCATTTTCAAATGAAACATTGTCTTCCTTGGTTCCGCAGGACCGTGGAACTGTGCCTATGGATGTCAATGACGGCGACGGCATCATCGAATAACTAACACAGTGCAGTGAGGCGATGGACAATCTACCGCACTGCAACACGCGTGAAAATTCCAGTCTCAGGAAGCAGATGCTTCCAGGCAGTGACATGTTTATAGCCTCAAATTATGAAAAGGAAATAGTTCGTTCGGAAGTTTATTGAGAAAGAAATTACAGTAAAATAGATGAGAATGAGTTTATTAGAAACCACGGCAAAGAGTTTTAGCGCAAACTTTTAAGCAAAGCATTGATTACACACACACAAAAGAACAAATGGGAGGTCACAAAGCTTGCTTACTTCTTCTTTTTCGTCTTCTTCGTCTTCTCGTTGTTGTCTTCGTCTTCGTCGTCTTCGTCGTCTTCTTCTTCTTCGTCTGTTTCTTCTTCTTCTTCTTCTTCTTCTTCTTCTTCTTCTTTCTTTCTTTGCTTCTCTTCTTTCTTCTTCTTCTCTTCTCCTCCTCCCTCCTCCTCCTCCTCCTCCTCCTCCTCCGCCTTCTTCTTTCTCCTTCTTCTTCTTCTTCTTCTTCTTTTTCTTTCTTCTTCTTCTTCTTCTTCTTCTTCTTTCTCCTCGTCCTCGTTCGTCCTCGTCCTCGTCTTCTCCTCCGTCCTTTCCTCCTCTCTCCTCTCTTCCTCCTCTTCTTCTCTTCTTCTTCTTCTTTCTTCTTCTTCTCCTGGTGACAGTCCTGAGATAACCTCTGCTGTTGACGGGACTATTCTTTTAATCTTAATCTTAATGTAAACCTTAATCCGTCTTTCCTCCCATCCTCCTATTTCTTCTTCCTTCTTCTTCTGTCGCGTTCCTA
>JADBJO010004667.1:134628-137128 GCA_016801955.1 Conus betulinus
TTAATCTTTAAAACAAAAGATGCGATGACAGCCAGAGCAAAATAACGAGCCAGGAGAAAGACCAACAGCCACAGCAAAAAGAAAACGATGGAGTAAATGACCGAGCTGAAGCCATTACGAGCAAATTGACCTCACCCAAGGACGGCATGCAGTCTCCGGCCCTCCCTAGGGTGACAGTCATCATGGGGGGACATCCCAGATCCCATTAGCGGGCTGGGAGCTGTCAGGTCTAATAGAAGCGTTGGTAACTGACCGGGCTGCCGTCCACAGCGACAGCAATGCCACCCATCTTTCTTGTTCTGGAGGCTTCCTGAAATTGGTAAAGGGAAGGAACTCACAAATGAGACGAAGAAGAAAGAAGAAAGGGTAGGGAAAGAACAAGAAAAAGACTGCAGAAAGAAGAACGTGAAAGAAAGAAAGACGGACAGACAGAAAGAAAGAAAGAAGGAAGGAAAGAAAGAAAGACAGATAGAAAGACACCCAGCAATCCATTATTTATTTCATCTTTCATTCAGTCCGTAATGAATTGTGCTAACATGGTTCCAATGAAGACCATTTTCATGATGATCTGGAAAAGAAGAAGAAAAGAAGAAGAAGAAGAAGAAGAGAAGAAAGAAGAAGAAAATCAATTCTTTTCTGAAAAAAATCATCATTGTGTATCATTCTTGCAGTTCTGCAACACACCACATCTGTCATAATTTATTTTAAAGGAAACGTCGGCGATGTTTCTTGGTCCCGCATGACATAGGGATGTACCTGTGGGAGTCACTGATGGTGTTTGCATCAATGACTGTACAGTTTAGTGCAGCTGCTGCAGAAATGGACATTCTACTGCACTGCGCCATGAGTGAAAACTTTCATATGAAACAGCACTTGCTTCCAGGCAGTGGCAGATGCAGCTCAGGGTATGAAAAGGAAGGGAAAAGGAGACTTCTTTTTTTCTTCGGTTTATGGAAAAGAAATCACATTAAAATGAATGAGGACGAGTATGATTAGAGCTGACAGGACGGATTTTTGAGCGCAAACTTTAAACCAATTTACCATTACGCTCGGCAAAAAAAAAAAAAAAGCTGGTGGTAATAAAATCTGCTTCTTCTTCTTCTTCTTCTGCTGCTGCTGCTGCTGCTGCGTCTTTCACAGGCTTCAACTTCAAGATTCCTTGTTGGTAAAAAAATACTGGACCAGGTAAGTCAAATGTTATTTGTCCATCGAGTCGCTGAGAACCACTTCAGTCACCTTGGGGTTTAGGGGGAATGAAATGATCTGTGGATACGCAGGTGGCTGATCAAGCCCATCAGTGCACGGAATGAGCGGTGACAGCTTGGACAGGCAATGTGGGGGACCTGCTGGTGTGGGCTTTCCTGGGCTTGTCTCTTTTGTTGCGCTGCAGCTGTACTTTCGTGACATTAGACTGGCACATTTGTGGATAAAGTAGCGCCATCTAGCTCGGTCCACAGCAGTTTGTTCCCATTCATCAGGCTTGAGTTTAAGCGCTTTCAAAGATGTGTTGAGAGTTTCTTTGAAGCGGTTCTTCTGACCTCCATGGGAATGCTTTCTTGTTGAAGCTCACCGTGGAAGAGCCTCCTTGTGTAGCCAATGGTCTGGCATGCGAGTTACACGGCTTATCCATCGAAGCTGAGACAGCATCAGAATGGTGTGGCAGGTCTGCTTGGTCGAGCACCTTTGTGTCTGTGATATTGTCCTGCCTCTTGATTTTTAGCAATCTTCTGAAACAGGTTGTGTGAAGTAATTCAGCTTCTTGGCATGCCGTTGGTGCACACTGTCCACGTTTCACATGCGTAGAGGAATGTGGGGAGAACAACTGTACTGCTCTGTACTCCTTCAGCTTGGTCTCTAGGCCAACATACACCCCACCCCACACGGAATACACCCGGGTAAAAACATGATCAGGGCCTACTATGTTTTACCCCAGGCTACCAGCCTTTTTTAGCTCCCCGAACATGATCTGGTCCAGGCCACCTTATACCTCTCTAGGCCATTTCATTCTATGTTCACTGTGTCTGTATAGTTTGAAGCAGCATAATTTAGACATGGAGACTGTATGTTGTTGGATCCTGAAACACCAGGATAAATGTGACCTCCGCCGCCTTTACATTTCTGTAGCAAACAGGGGGTAAGTACAGAGTATAGATCTACACACACACACACACACACACACACACACACACACACACACACACACACACACACACACACAAAACAGAGGAGGATGAGAGAGAGAGAGAGAGAGAGAGAGAGAGAGAGAGAGAGAGAGAGAGAGAGAGATGCACGCACTTGAGAGTGTGTGTCCACAAGTTAGACTGTAAAATAAGAGACATAAAAAGGAATTACATGCGGGCACAGGAGCACTTTTAGTTGATGACCCACTGAGAACCACGCTGAAATGGTCTCGACGGTTTCTCCAGGGAGAACGCCACATCGTACAAGTCACTAAAGGAGAAGCTGGTTTGACACTGAGGTCAACACAGTTATTGTCTAG
>JADBJO010004667.1:152128-154628 GCA_016801955.1 Conus betulinus
CTGTCTCTCTTTGTCTTTGTCCGCCTCTCTCTCTGTTTGTCTGTCTGTCTGTCTGTCTGTCTGTCTGTCTGTCTCTCTCTCTCTCTCTCTCTCTCTCTCTCTCTCTCTCTCTCTCTCTCTCTCTCGCCTTCTCTTTTTCGCTCTCTCTGCATGTGAGTGTGCATGTTTGTGCATGCATATATAGATGGATGGATATACATACATACATACATACATATATACATACATACATACATACATGCATGCATGCATACATACATACATACTACATACATACATACATACATACATACATACATACATACATACATACATATATACATACATACATACAAACATACATAGACAGACAGACAAATGTGTGATCAAGTAAACGCTGTTCTGCACAATTCATGGCTGTTGTCAGCACTTACCTGACTGACAATACCTGGGTGATGAACAAAGTAGAGCAGACCACTCTGACCGTGGATACCTTTTGACCTCCCTTGCACCATCCTCGTTGGATCCTCAAGCATAGGCTCAAAGATCTTCCCCTACATTTAATACTGTTTACTTAACCATTAATTTCTTCAGCAACTTCTTTCCTGGCTGAACTTTCTTTTTGTTTTGCTTTTCTGCCCTTCGCTGGCTGCCCTGGGTTGCTGCTGGGTTCTGCTTTTAGCCCTTTGAAGGTGGAAATACCCCAGAGTTATAAACTGTGCGGTGTCTCCATTTTATGTCAAAGGAGCACAGGCACAACAAGCCGTGCCTCCCTGACGAGTTCGATCCAGTGGACGAAAGGCTTCGGAGCAGGCGGTATGAATGGTTGTGTTCTCAAGATGTATTACAATGTTCCCTATATGCTGCTGGTAAAGGATTTCATATTTGCAATATAGTTCCATGAGTTTTCACTCTTGTTTTCTTTCTTCTCCCTTCCTCGTCCCCCGTCCCCCCCCCCCCCCCCCCCCCCCCCCCCCCTTTTAAAAATTTTTTTTTTTAATCCTTGACAAGTCATCCGTGTAAAGACGGAGGAATTGTTAGCCTGCACTAGCACCACTAGAGAATTGTTCAAGACAAACACAAAAAGTGCCTATATGTTGCCGGTGAAAGATCTGATATTTATCATGTATATTTCTGTTATTTCTCGTTCTCTTTTCCCTTGTTCCCTCGGCTCCAACCCCACCCCCACCCACCCCCTTTTTCTTTTTGATCTTTGCCAAGTCATTGATATAATGACGGAGGAAATGTTAGCCTGCGCGCGCGCGCGCGAGAGAGAGAGAGAGAGAGAGAGAGAGAGAGAGAGAGAGAGAGAGAGAGAGAGAGAGAGAGACAGACAGAGACAGACAGACAGAGTATTATCCAGGAATAACTGACATGTTTGTGAGCAAAAGTATCAGAGATACAAAGAGAAAGTTATATGAACGATTTTTTCATCTGCAGATATTACAATAAATGAAATACTGAGAGGAGAGAGAGAGAGAGAGAGAGAGAGAGAGAGAGAGAGAGAGAGAGAGAGAGAAACAGAAACAGGCAGGCAGACAGAGAGAGAGAGAGAGTGAGAGAGAGAGAGAGAGAGAGAGAGAGAGAGAAACAGGCAGGCAGGCAGACAGAGAGAGAGAGAGAGAGAGAGAGAGAGAGAGAGAGAGAGAGAGAGAGAGAGAGAGAGAGGCGGAGAGACAGACAGACAGACAGAGACAGAGAGACACAGACACAGAGAAACACAGACACATAAATAAGCAAAAACAGACACAGACAGCGAGACAGTGATGGAGACTGAAAGCTACATTATTATAGAGGAGGGATGCAAGAGGGAGTAGGTTAGTGGAAGGGAAAGGGATAGAGCGGAGTGCAAGGAACGAAAGAACAAGAGCCCAAGAATGGAGAAAATAGTACTGCAGACTGGAAAAGGATTGGGACGGAAAGGGGATGACGGATGGGGATGTGGAGGGAGAGGGGGGGGGGGGGGAGAAGGGGGAATGGAACAAAAGGCTGCGGTGGTATATTATCATTGCCCGAAAGCGGAGAAAAGCCAGAACCTGCTCGCAGAGCTATTTCGCTGGAGTTGCGAAAATCAAATGATAAAATCGATGAGCCATTGGGGAAGGTCGATAACTCGAGTGTTTGGGTCTCTTTCGTCTCGCCTGGAGCTTAGTTCCACGACACACACACACAAATTGCTTCCCACCAGCAACTTATTTACCTTATGCATGGATTTGAATAGTAGATTACTCTCCTCACCTGAAATGTGTGTGTGTGTGTGTGTGTGTGTGTGTGTGTGTGTGTGTGTGTGTGTGTGTGTGTGTGTGTGTGAAGGAGAGAGAGAGAGAGAGAGAGAGAGTGTGTGTGTGTGTGTGCGCGCGCGCGCCTGATCCGTGCGCACACGTTCGTGTGTGTGTGTGTGTGTGTGTGTGTGTGTGTGTGTGTGTGTGTGTGTGTGTGTGTGTGTGAATAATTAAATCAATATCTGAAAAAGGAACAAACGCCAGAATCAGCTAGCAAATCTATTTCAGAGGAATCGCGG
>JADBJO010004667.1:184628-190366 GCA_016801955.1 Conus betulinus
ATGGTTAAGATATTGTAACGTGTAAATCATGAATGTAGAAAATGCTGCTCCCCACCTAAAATGTTGGTGTCCAGCTCAGCTCATTTCTGAGTATCCCAGTCCAGAAAGTTTTTTCGGTACGTTTCCAAACCGTTTTTTACCTGGAAGCCGATAACGGGACCAATGGTGAGTTTATATTTTTAACCAAACGCTTCAGTGTTCCTAACAGATCATAGAATGCTTTGTGACAGAAAGCAAGGCAGCTCAAACGGAATCTGACAGGGCTGTTACTGCGGATGACTGAACTGTTACTGTAGACCACTTCATCACCATCATCATCATCATCATCATCATCATCATCATCATCATCATCATCATCACCTATTACCCCTCCTGGGGTACAGGTCATCAATCAAGGACTTCCAGGCATCTCTGTCCTGGGGGCTCTTTTTACCAGCTGGTTCCAAGTCATCCCCATGTTCCTGATGTCTGCTTCCCGGTCCCTGCGCCAGGTGTTCCTTGGCTGACCTCTTTTTTTTTTTCGCTTTCCTGGGGGGTCCATGTTAGAGCTTGTCATCTATGGAGGGCAGCTCACGAAGGCATTCGAAGTGAGGACTGGCGTCAGCCAAGGTTGCCTGCTTTCACACCACTGTATACCAGCAGCTACCCTGGTCCTCTTGACTAAAAACATCACTGTCTCAAGAGGCCGGAAAAGCAAAGTGCGGAGCTGCCAGCAGGCTACCACGGTCGCTTTTCATCCATTACTGTGGACTGGCTGACCCTAGGTGGCAGTCGGCAACTCAGGCCCGCAGCATCCTTCCACGCATCCATTCACACAACGAGACATACATATGAATGAGTCTACTGAAGAAGCCTGTTGACCCGTGACACGAACGTGTCGGGGGGTTTTGGCATCAACAGTATCCTTGACGTGCGGCCTTGGAACGGGGTGACCCGGGATTTGCAGCTGAAATGATCAAACCTGTGATAATGATGCTGAGTAGCTCCGCGTTAATTGCCGAAGGTTGTTGGGTATTTTCACAATGTTGTCCACACTTCATATTGTCCATTAGTAGCACGTGAAACCACGGCTGCGCCATCCCGTGGACAGCCTGTGATGTTCGGACGTTGGGGAGAAATTGTGTATTAGTTGGCGTCAGCAGACGGGCTGACATCGCTAATTGATAACATTAATGGCCACATGCTGACATGATTCATCAATCGCCACGGAAAAGTCTGATGGAGACAAGTACTTGACCACTCAAAGCTATTTTATCGACTACATTTGTGGGCAGTGTTGCGGCCGTTGCCAACCAGCCGGCCCATCATCATGCGTGGTAGAACTGGGATGTAGTTATTTCCCTTGCAGATTTTTTCCTCTTGAATCTTTGCTGTGAAAACTGATGACTACAAAACAACCTTTGCAGCATTTTATCTGATCTCTCTCTCTCTCTCTCTCTCTCTCTCTCTCTCTCTCTCTCTCTGTTTGTCTGTCTGTCTATCTTTATGTCTGTGTCTGTCTGTCTGTCTGTCTGCCTGTCTGTGTCTGTCTCTCTCTCTCTCTCTCTCTCTCTCCTCTCTCTCTCTCTCTCTCTCTCTCTCTCTCTTGTTCTTCAATTTGACGTCTTCCCACTAAATATGATTACAGAGAGATTATGTAACAGTGTGTGTGTGCGTGCGTGCGTGCGCCCGCGCGCGCGCGCGCGCGCGCGCGCGCGCGCGTGTGTGTGTGTGTGTGTGTGTGTGCGTGTGTGTGTGTGTGTGTGTGTGTGTGTGTGTGTGTGTGTGTGTGTGTGTGTGTGTGTGTGTGAGTAATTTCTTTTTGTATATGAGGGTTTGTTGGAAGTTAAAGATAAATTCCTATTGGACTGCATAATAAATGTGGGCATAACAACAAAGAGAAGCATAATTATCTAACATTTTAGATAATGTCAGTGGTGTCGATCTGTCATGTGAAATATTAGTACCAGCTTTGTGCACTGTATACTTTGCTCTTGGACAGTCCAGTAATAGGTGACTCACACTAAGAATTTTTCCCACATACGCAATTAACATTTTTGCTGTATTTGGTTCGAAGTGAATTCAAACGCATCCTATGGATTAAGGTTGCTACCTCTCTAGATATCGGACTTTCGAATTTGTCTAATTGAGTCTTGGGGTGAATGTCAGGATTTGGTTTGTCTACAATTGTGATAACATTGACTATCTGTGTCTTTCAATAACCTTTTGAAAACTGTTAAGGGGTGGTTTATTATTCAAGATATAACATTCTAATAGGACCAACGGAATGTTCAGTGCAGTTGTACCTTCAATATTGCGAGCTGCTCTCCGAGCAGCTTGATCAACATTCTCATTTGTTGAGATTCCACAATGTGAGGGCACCCAACAGAACGTCACATTTATTCTTTTAATTGATACGAGATGTGTCACGTAAATGATTTCTGTAATTGTCTTACAACGAATCTTTGGATTTAAAGACTGTAAGGCAGAAAGAGCTGACTTTGAATCACTGCACAGTAAAAGTGGACTATTTTCTTTGGAACTTTTTAAAACATACTTCAGGGACATTAGAATCGCAACTAATTTTCCCCGCAGTAAAAAGTTGACAAGTGTATGCCAAGATGATGTAGTTTCTCTACTTTTAATTTGGGTATTATAAAAAGTTGCTCCTGTTCTATGGTCATCTAACACTGAGCCATCTGTAAAAAAAATTGAAGATGGTCCTTATATTGATTTTCCAAACGAAAATTTACATAATATTTTAAGAGATAAGGTAAATCATTTTTGTTCAGTTGAGTATAGTTTGTGACATAATTTGCTTTGGTTTGTTTCCATTTGGGAATAGGTGGAAAGGACGAGTTGACAGCTATTTAACTTTGCTTAATGTTGTTTTTTTTTTTTTTTAAAGAAGAGTTGATGCGTATGACTGGATATATTTAGTTGATTTTATGTCTTTTGCTCTTTAAGCAAAATCTGTCCCTGAATTGAGGGATACTTTATTTGTACAGAAACTTTTCTGTGAAAGTTTCTTTAAACAAATCTAGAGAGGAGGACTTTTTGAAACTCGTTCAAAGTAAGATTCCAATTTCATTATAAGTCCCAATGTTACATGCATGCAAGAGCAAGCATATACGCTTTGCAGTCTACACTTTACAACTTATTAAGTAGATGCTATAGCGCACCGAAGAAGACGTTTAGAGCATAAACCCACTAAACCCACTAAACCGTCTAAACCCACTGATGTTTTTTCTGGTGCCCAGATCAGCAAGACCTTCTTCTACTTCTCGTATGTGTGTGTGTGTGTGTGTATGTGTGTGTGTGTGTGTGTGTGTGTGTGTGTGTGTGTGTGTGTGTGTGTGTGTGTGTGTGTGTGTGTGTGTGTGTGTGTGTGTGTTGCAACTCGCCGTAGTAGAGTCTCTTGGGTAGCCGGTGGTCATGACCTACCCATCGAAACTGAGACAGCATCAGGATGGTGTGGATGCTCGAGAGGCCTGCTAGGTCGAGCACCTCTGTGTCTGGGATTTTGTCTTGCCATTTTATGATCAACAGTCTTATGAGGCAGGTTGTGTAGAAGTGATTCATCTTCTTTTAAATTCAGGACTTGAATCACTGCTGGTTTTTTAATTACCTGTGTGATGGTAGAGGAGACGAAGAAGGCCAAGAAGGAGATCTTCACCTCTGCGACAGTCATTCAGCGTGGGCATCGGGAAAGGAATTGGATCGGACATGGCAATCTCTTGTGCAGATTGAACGTGAGTACTCTGTGCCTTCGTTCCTGTCTGTATGTCTGTCTGTCTGTCTGTCGCCCTCTGTCTGTCTCTGTCTGTCTCTGGTATGTTGAGCTGTTACTGTTCTGGTCATCTAGTAGCTTCTCGAGCGCTACGAGATAGGATAGAGCTTCAGTAATACATCTTATTATCTGATCGATCTAGAGAGCTAGAGAGCTATAGATCAGAAGCAAAAGTAGAGCTAGATATAGATAGGAGATATATAATAGCTCGGATAAGAATCTGAGTCGCCGCGATCTAGTAATCTGGAAGATAGTAGTAATCCAGATTACTAGGAGCTCTAATCTAGAGATCTCTCTCGTCTCTATCTCTCTCTATCGCCCCTTTTCTCTCTATCTATCTCGCTCTCTCGGCCCCTCTGCCTCCTCTTCCCTCTACTCTCTCTCATCTCTCCTCTAGCACGCTAGATATTGAATCTATGGAGTAATCACTCTAAATCGTATATCAGCTCTCTCTCTCTATCATCTCTAGCCCACCCCCCTATCTCTCTCTACTACTCTCGTCCTCCTTGCACCTCTGTTTTTTTTTTTTCTCTACGTTTGTTGAGCAGCGGTCAGATAACAGACTGTACTGAAACTTTGAAGCTGCTATCCTCGGAGTGAGGTCCTAAGCAAACAAAAACGAAAACGTTTGGAGACTTCCTACACCCCCCCCCATTCCCACCACACACCCACACCGACCCCACCAACCCTCCCTAAACCCACCGCTACTCGAAAAGCAAACACATCTCTCTCTTGTCTCTCTCTCTACTCTCGTCTCTATCTCTCTCTCTACTATAATATATGTACATCTGTTTTTCTTACGTTGGTTGCTATTTGTGTTGTGTCAACGGTGTCGTGTGTAGACCTGGTGTATACTTGTTCCGGTGGGGTGGGGGTGGGGTGTGGGTTGTGTTGTGTGTGAGTGTGTGTAGGGTGGGGATGTTTGTGTGTGTGGGGGTGGTTATATGTGACAATCATACCTATAATATATGATCTTTCAACTCACACACTATAATTATCACATAAAAACTCTCATCTCTACCGTCAGTCAATCTTTCATTCTGAGCATTAACACTAAAAAACAAAATCAACTATCATAAAGTCTATTTTTATGTTCTAGGTCTCTGTCTGTCTGTAGTATATAAAATTTCTCTATTATATACTGGATATATAAGGTTAAGGAGTGAATGAGGTCTGTCTTTAAGGGTTCATGCTTATATATAATACTCTAAGCTATATTCGATATTATATATCTCTATATCTATATATGACGTGTTTGTGTCGCTTGTCTATCTGTCTTTACTCTCTCCCCTCTATCTCATCTCCCTGTGTATCTGTCTGTCGTACTCTATTTTTCTCTTCTGTATCTTTCCTCTCTCTATCTTTGTTATCATATCGCTCATCTCATTACGATTCTGCTGTATATTGTCCGTACTGTCAGTATGTCTGTGTCAACTTGTTGACCTGTCAGTCTCTCTATCATCTGTAGTCTTCGCCCTACCTAAGCTATCCATTCAGCTCTCTCTCTTCTATTCATCATTCTCTCTCTCTCCCCTCTCTCTCTCTTACAGTCACTCTTTCTAACAGCCAACTACTCTCTCTGTGTGTTGTCTCTCGATCGCTCTCTTCTCACAATTCACTCGGTTTCCTGTTGTCCCACCCCCCTTCCCCGCCTGAGGTCCCCATCCCTAACCACCGTGTCTGGCACTTCTGTTTATGAAGCTGTCTGTCTGTCTGTATTCGGTCTCTGTCTGCTCGGTTTGTCTGTTGTCTGTCTCTCTCTCTCTCTCTCCTCCTCTCCTCTTCTCTATCTCCTCTCTGGGTCTACTCTCCAGATCGTGACTATAGTCAGAGATAGACTATTCAAAAAAACTTTCGAGATATTCCGGCCGAGTGTGAACTTCCAATCTCAAAACCACTTTAAAAAGTGAAAAAAAAAAAAGACATTGAATATCCTCCTCTCTCTCTCTCTCTTCTCTCTCTCGCTCTC
>JADBJO010004668.1:2500-5000 GCA_016801955.1 Conus betulinus
GAAGCTACATCATGGAAATTCAACTTTCAACAACAAGAGAGGAGAGAGAGAGAGAGGAGAGAGAGAGAGAGAGAGAGGAGAGAGAGAGAGAGAGAGAGAGGAGGAGGGGATGAGAGAGAGAGGAGAGGGACGAGAGAAGGGAGATGGAGAGAGAGAGAGAGAGAGAGAGAGAGAGAGAGGTACTTTTCATGTACTGAAAAACAATCGGTCTACCACACTTCTTCATGATGAAGAGGCAGAGAGTGGGTAAGACTTCAAATGGAAAGGTCATGGGAGGTGTCAGTTTGATGAAGATGCAGAAATAAAACATCTGCACTCTGATAGCTATAAAGCTGGTATATCAGCCTGACCCACCACACCTCAAACCTTGCTGATGAATTTCAGCTACACAGAACTGTTTGCAGTATACACACTCCCTGAAGGAACTCAGACTCAGAGAGAGAGAGAGAGAGAGAGAGAGAGAGAGAGAGAGAGAGAGAGAGAGAGAGGAGAGAGAGAGAGAGAGAGAGAGAGAGATCTTGCAGCAGCAAAGGTCACTGAATGACGATAATGGTTTTGAGTTTAACAAATCGATGTAAACCAGAGTGATTAATCCGCCCTTGCGGCGGCACTAACACCTCGCAAGTACGGCACAAACGGCGTCGAAAAACCGGAGTAATGGAAAACCCAAACAATGGCAATCAATGCTCTCCTCGTTATTTGAACAGTTTTTGCTGACGGCGGAGATGACGAGAGGAGGCGGCGGAAGACAACATGAACCGACAGCTGGCAGGGACGCTCGATGCTTCTCTCAGACACAGAACCATCTCGTGACTGCATCACGTTTTTTTGACAGAGAACAGCGTGTTGTTGCTGTAAAAAACGGACATACGTGCACAAAACATGACGGGAAAGATTTCAGCTGCAAAAAAACAGTGAGGCTGAATGACATACTGCTGTTGAACTTCCAGATGGAGATGGCGACATCTGGAAATCAGAAAGTGGATTTTGTTCTCAGGCTCAGGTACACGCAGAGTCAGCGCCACAGCCACCTCAGGTAGCAGACAGTGCAGCAGACAAGTCTGTCCCGCCCAGGCGAGTGGGCTGAGCGTATCTACCAACACGACACTGACAACCAAAACGACCAGTGGAAAAATGTCAAATTTTATGTTGGGCGGCGGCGGAATTTCAACTGGAATACCACAGGGCGTGTATTCGATGCTGTAGGACTGGGGGTAGTTTCTACACTGCACGGAAAAGAAGCACAGCCTGACTTTTTCTGACTTCTTATAGACAACATTAATCCTTGTTTTGCATCCGATAAAAGTGATTTTCAACGGCAAGGAGAATGAGAGACTGGGCTCTGTCTTTATTGTCACGGCAAAACACTGTTGAGAAAGAACACACAAAAAGAATGGGCGTGATTCCAGATTTTATGGCTGAAGATGTGTCGTAAGATGCTGATAGAAAAGGGAATAAAGTTACAGTTATATAGAAAAGGGAATAAAGTTACGGTAAAATGAATTCAAATCGATGTCTTCAGTAAGGTACATTAAGCAACATGTTTCATATGACTAATAACGTTGGTAGTAACGACATGTTTTGTACCGTTTCATGTCATAAAATAGTTTATCACACTGTATCACTAGATTGAAAGACCATTTTAAAGCTCACATTTCGAATATGATTTATAACGTTTTATTTCTCCAGTTTCTTTTTTTAACTTCTGATTTTTTTCTTGACTTTTGTATGAAAATGTTTTAATAGTGTATAAACAGCTCATGGTTACCTTCAATATCATACACTTCTCCAAAATTTACCTAGTTTAAGAAGTTTACTTCTTCATCTTTTTACAGAGGGCAAAAATACATCTTCGTTTTTTTTTTTTCGATTCCATACTAACTGAGGCACTTTTCATTTAACAGCCAACCTGATCAAACGCTTTTTTCAAAATCAATCAAAACCAAAAGACCAGACATATTACTTACTTCCAAATGGTGAATAGTGTCATATGCTACACACATGCTGCCCCTAATATGTCAGCCTTGAATTAAGACTACCTTGTTCTCGTGTTTACATTGACTTTATTCTATTTGCTATACGTGTTCTTAAAGTCTTACAGGTGACATTTAGCTATGATGTTGGTCTTGAATTGCTCAAGTATTTTTTGGTATTCAGTAAACATACAGTTGTTTCTTCTTTTCATGTGCTCGACATTTCACCCCTTAAAAGCCCTCCATTTAGTGATAGAACGAAAGACATTCGTAATTCTTTCCAAACGTAAACATAACTCTCATAGCTTCTGTGTCTGGGCTTTTGTTATTTGTGCATTTGTTTTACAATGTCTGAAGCTTCTTTTAGTGATATTAGTCCCTGTGTTTCCATAAAGTATTATTTGTGTTGTGTGTTGCGTCGTGTGACATCGTATAGTCCTCTCTTGTACGGCATTATATGGTATCACGTGAAAGGTTAAGAAATTGTGTTGTATTTTCGGCACTTTCCCGATCTGTTAGATTAGCAC
>JADBJO010004668.1:7500-10000 GCA_016801955.1 Conus betulinus
CCCTTCTTTGCTGTGTTGCTTTTCATTTTGTTGGAAGAATCAATTATGTTTTTAAGGTTAGGCATGCATGAATATGATAGTTGATGATGGTGTTCTTGTTGAATATTTTGGGACATTTGTGTTCTTTTGGGAAGGATGCTGTCAAAATTTTGAAAAAATTCTTTCCCTACGTTTGTTTTTTACTCGTCCATCATATGGAGGGTTGTACCATGTGATTTTCCTTTTCCTGCTTTTTTTTGTTTTTGTTCATGTTGTTGTCTGGGTTGTATTGTAGTTTGTAGCTGTAACCACTTTTTTGCAATGCCTCTTGGTATTCTGCTGCTGCGTTGTTGAATACTCTTTCATTATGTGACAGATTAGATAATCTCTTGTTTATGCCATGGGGTATGGTTTTTAGTAGTATAGAAGGTGGGTGGTTGTTACTGATGTTTACATAAATGGGTGTGTCATTAGGTTTCTTGTATGGTTTATATATGTGGTTGTTCAGGTCAAGTGTTATGTCTAAGTAGTTCACTACCTTTTTGTTTGCTTCGATGGTGATTTTTAAGTTATGGGTTTTGGAAAATTTTGCATAGTTCTTTTTTTCTTGTTTTCGATGGTTCTTGGATTGTTGTTTAGTGCGGCAAGGCCCTCGTCTCTGTACAGTCCGACTTGCTTTCCGAGTTGTTTTTGGATGTTGGATAGCATAAACAGTCCGACCAGCTCGCATGTTTCGGCACCGTCGTACGATCCCACGGTCACATCAAATGTTGAGTTTTTATTCGTTTTCTTGATCCATGTTTTATTTCTGCTGTAGAGTAAAGTTTTCTTGGTGTGAAGAATGATTTCCATTTCTGACCCTGTTATGTCTGTGTGTTTATTAGCAAATTTCAGAGCTTTAGTGAGTAGCTCTTCATCTATGGATGGGTAGAAGTCTACTATGTCGAATGTGATGAATACTGTGTTCTTCTGTTTGTTAAGATTTTTGAACCATTGGATAACTTCATATGTGTTCTTCCAGAGGTTGTATTCAGTGTTTGATTTTATGTTTTTTATGGCTTTTTCTAAGATTTTTCTTACTTATTTTGCCCAGTTCAGATTTAGATGGGTTTATTAGTCTACATGTTGGGTTGTTGTGGAAATTAGGTTTATGGTCTTTAAGGGTTATGAAGGCTTCTTTTATTGCTGTTGTTTCCACCCTGTCACCTAGATCATGTGTGGTGCACGAGTTTCTTTTTCTTTTTTTCAGATGTTGTTGTGTGTATGGTTTTATCAGCTTTTTTGTAGTTTTCCTGAATGTTTTTATCAAGAAGTTGTGAGTACTCATTTGGTTCCATTTTGTAGTAATTACTGGTTTTGTCAGCCTTCAGGAATATTTCTTTGTCATTTTGTATTGTTTTATTAGAGATTATCTAATCTGTCACATAATGAAAGAGTATTCAACAACGCAGCAGCAGAATACCAAGAGACATTGCAAAAAAGTGGTTACAGCTATAAACTACAATACAACCCAGACAACAACATGAACAAAAACAAAAAAAGCAGGAAAAGGAAAATCACATGGTACAACCCCCCCATATGATGGACGAGTAAAAAACAAACGTAGGAAAAGTTTTTTCAAAATTTTGACAGCATCCTTTCCAAAAGACACAAATTGTCCAAAATATTCAACAAGAACACCATTAAACTATCATATTCATGCATGCCTAACCTTAAAAAACATAATTGATTCATCCAACAAAATGAAAAGCAACACAGCAAAGAAGGGTGAAGAAAGGAAATCCTGCAATTGTACTAAAAAAGAACGTGTCCCTTAAGCAACAAATGCCTCTATAACAACATTGTATACCAAGCCACTGTGACATCAGAAAATGAAAAAGAAACATACATAGGGATCACTGAAAATCACTTCAAACCAGATACGCAAAACATAAACAGTCATTCAACAAAGAAAAATACAAAAACCAAGCAGAACTGAGCAAATATATTTGGAGGCTTAAAGACAAAAAAATGAACTATAACATATCCTAGAGAATCAAAAAAAGGGCATCACCATACAATAACATTTCAAAAAGATGCAACCTATGTTCAACAGAAAAATGGTTAATACTATGCAAACCATACTTAGCAACCCTAAATACTAAAGTAGAAATAGTAAACAACTGCAGGCACAAATGGAAATCGTTATCAGCAAACGCACCCTGAACTGTAAACAACCTGAAAAACCGAACAACACGTGCAGCCAATCCGCACGTGCAAACAGTGACACTAGGCCATATAACACCGGCAGTAGGCGACCCAAAACCGTCCTGAGGAGAGCCAGCGCTCGAAACAGATCTGTTGATTTTAAAACTTCCTTTTACATCCTATTTAAACACAAATTATATATATATATATTTTTTGTTAAAAAAAGGATGATAAAAGGAATTTAAACCCAACAGATCTGTTTCGAGCCAGCGCTCGATGTTGCTAAGGGTTGAGCACTTTCAGATTTATTAGGCGTTTTAGAAATATTTTTTAT
>JADBJO010004668.1:12500-30000 GCA_016801955.1 Conus betulinus
ACAAATTAATGAACATTTACAGACCTGTATCCAGCTTGCCATTTTTTTCAAAGCCCACCACCAAAGGAAATCCGACATCCATGAACGAGCACTTCGAAATATTGTAAATGATATGTATTCCTGCATGGATAGACCTCAACGCAGCCTTTGATGATACAGAAAGCTTTATCCTCCGCTGTAGGCTTCGACATTGTTCGGTAAATACGACCTTGTTCTTTCCTGGTTTAGGTTTACACGACAGACGGCACTGAGATTGCATCAAATGTAAGTATGCAGAGACTTCTGCCGTCAGATAGGGTGTCCTCAGGGTTTCGCGCTAATGCCCATTCCTTTTGTGTTGTTGGCTCATTCTGTGTGTCATGTTGCCTGCTGTCAAGGATGAGAATTTGCTGATTGCATACACCGTTTTGCTTCTCTTGCTAAAGGCAATATACTGGTCTCATGGGACTAAAAATGCATTGCATCGGGATGATCCACAACAAGCTGCAACTAAAGGGTGATAGCACTTAAGTATGCTGGCCAGTCCACAGAAATGACTCAGTCATCCTTCGTTTCCAAACTCTGTAACAATCAGCGACATATCTGCAACTTACTCTTCTTCTGTGCGTAGTCTCTGCGTCACTCTCAATCAAAGCCTCCGTTTCTAGCAACATGTATCTAACATCTGTAGATCTGCCAAACTTTACCTTTGTAAAATGACTTCATTTCACAACCATCATCCAACTGGTAGGCAAAGTCCATGTGCTCCACCCTATTGTTCCCACTAGTAGGAGAAGACCATCCTATTTGCGTTACTGCCAAGTCCAGTTGCTCAATTCTATCATCCTCACCATCAGGCAAAGTCCATGTGGTCTACTCTTTTCTTCCCAGCTGAAGAAACGTCAATTGCTCCAGAGTATATTCTTCCTACCTACTGGAGAAGTTCAACTCCTTCGCGTTATTTTCTACCCACCAGTTGAAAAAAAACAGCTATTCGATCCTGTCCTCAATAGCAGAAAAAATGCAACTGCTCCACTCTGACCAGACCCTCAGGAAGCCAAGTCCAAGCGCTCCACATTGTCCTCCCGAACACAGACTTGTAAAATTCCAAACGTTCTATTCTGTCTACCTCGTAAAGTGAAAAGAGTTCCACTACTTCAATCCAAACTTTCTAACTACAGGAAAAGTCTGACTGCTCCACCCTATCCTTCCCACAACTAGGTAAGATCCATTTGCTGAAGTTCGTCCTTCACACCACTAGGTAAAATCCACCTGTTAAAGTTCGTCCTTCACACCACTAGGTAAGGTCCATCTGTTCAAGTTTGTCCTTCACACCACTAGGTAAGATCCATCTGTTCAAATGTATCCTTCCCACCAGGAGGAAAACTCCAACGAATCCTTTCAAAACCCCTTACCAGTAGGAAAAGACCAAACAGCTCTATCATCACCTAATAAAGTAGGCAAAGTCTGTCTGCCGTATTCTACCCATCCCTCCAGTCCTACAGTAGGAAAGAACTAAAGGACTTTGCCTTTTTTATGACAACATGAAGGACCCAGATCAACACTGCACCCCCCCCCACCCCCCCATTTTCTTACCCTCACGAACCTAGTCATTATATTCCATTGAAGGGAACAACCTAAAGTCAGTGTCACTGCGCTAAACCCATTAACTCTTTCTCCTGTTTTTGCAGCAGGACTCGGGATGCCACATTACACCAACCGATCTAACCTCGCCGGAAGGTGTAGCCCCAAACTTCCTCTGAACCAATTGATCCATCCCTCCTTTGCTGTCAAGGAGCATCCAGAAGATATTGCGTGAACTCGCCCCACATCCCCTCCCACCCCCCCCCCCTCTCTGCTGACTGGCATGAGTCCAAGGTTGCACTGGACTAATCTGCTACACATCGCCCACACATTCTGCTGGACAAGGAGTCTCCAAAGCTTATTTACACTGATTCTTTACCACACTTTCTCTCGCCTCAGCCACCCTCACTCACGGCGTCAACCTCTCCGGCACACCAGTACAAAGAAAGAGAAAGCCCTCTAGTACACAGAACGAATGAAAAGCCATTCTAAGTATGAGAATAATAATTAACAAAACAACGGCAAAGAAAAAAACAACAAGAACAACAACAGAAACAACAACAACAATGATAGTAACAACAATAATAATAATGATAATAATGAAAGCAACTTTGTTTTGAGGAAGAAACACGTGTTCTCTCTACATTAAAAAACCCCCCCACCCTATATATGAAAAAAGAAAAAGCAGTTACATATACGTAGGAACAGAAAGTCATCTGTACGTAGGAAGGACAAATACCAAAACATTCAGTATGTTGGAAGAATAAAACAACCTCTCTCTATGTTGGGCGAACAAAAAATCCATCTGGACATAGAAGTTAAAAGTCATCTACACAGAAAGAAGTTAAAAGCCATCCTGTTGATACGTAAAGCGAAAAGCCATCCTCTACACAGTGAGAGTAACCCGGAAAATGTCCTGTACGTAGGAAGAATCTAGATCTTGAGCACTGCATATATGGCAGGCAATAGATTGAAAGTTGAAGAATTGACAGACAGATTATTGACGATTGTCTGGGAATGACGATATCAGTTCGAGTACATTCCTGTCATGCCATACAATAACATTTTTTTTTTTTGCATAAAAACTTGGAGTCCATGACGTCAAAAGCCTTTGCCCTATCAACAGACAATGCTCCATAAAATGTCTTTCCTTTATTATTCATAAGCTAGTGATCTGCTCAATTTGTTAAGGCAGGAGAGACTGACTGTCACTGGGCAGATAATATGACTCAAGATGATCGCAAGTGTGTTTCTTTATGCATGTTTCTATGGGTTTGGATAGTTAAGGCAAAAATCGATATTGATCTATGACTGGCTGCGTCGGCATTGTCACCAGATGTGTGGGTGGGAATGTATTACGTAAACTTAAACTATGTTGCAAAATGACATTTTTTTTTTTTTTTTTTTTTTTTTTTTTTTTTTTTTTAAATGCACAAGTTGTAGATACATGGCAGTGTTCTAAATATGACCGGAGCTGAACATTTTAGAATTTTTCTATCAGTGTCGACCCTATGATTTTCTGTCTCCTTGAAATGACATAAGGAACAGTAAACATCAGTTATGGACATTGAAGGTACCGATTTTGTGGAGCAGAACATTGTTCGTTTTTCGACGTGATTTAGTTGAGTATGATTTTGTTTTATGGTTTGTTCTTTTACACTTGTGAAACGTTTATTTAGTTCGTTTGGCGTGGCGTGGTTTTTTACGACATGTTTGAGATTGATATGTTTTATTCGGAAGTTCATTCCTGGCTTTCCATGTTGACTGAATTCTGTTGGGAAAAAAAAAATCTTGGTAGTATTTCCTATATGCAGCCCATTTCAGTGAAATAACCTTGAATGGTGTTATTTTTTAAATCATGTGTTTTCCCCTCTGGTCTCAACAAGGTTTTCGCAAAGGAAAGCTGCTGTTTGAATTTCTTCAGTTATCCATTTAGGTTAAGGAGTGTGTTTCAGTCTAAGCGTTCTCCATGGAGCATTTATATCGTAAACCGTATTGAACATTTTGTGATCAGAAATCTAAAGTTTCTTCTGGACTGGGAAGCAGAAGAGATGAGCGAGAGAACCATCTTCCCGCAATGTTGTAAAAGACCTCGAAGTCACATGTTTGCCCGTGTGACACGTACTAGAAAATGGCCTCTTTGTCTATTCACGGGAAAATTTCGCTCCATTATGTTTTGTGAGATAGTGACATAAGCATTGTCAGTTAATGATCTGCTGGTTGAGGTTGCGCGAGTAAAGATAATCTGAGCAAAGTTGTTGGGAGGAAAACACATAAAACCATTTAAGTCACCTGGCACTAAAACGTCAGTAGCATTAAGGGATGCTACACCCATCATGACAGTGAACTGATCCATCCATTCCGCATTTTCAGATGGGTTTCTGTGAATGATGCCGACTCGAGATAGCTTTGGTTCTTTCCAGTCTAATTTAAAACCAGACTGACTCAATTTTCAATGTGATATAAACGACATGTATTTAACGTTTCGTTTCATGAGTGTAAACTAATATACATGTAGCTCTGGGAAGCTTATGGCCTTTGCGAATAATGTTATGATAGCATTATTGGTAAGAAAAACATCTCAGAGTCTGGATTTTGTCAAGGCAAAGACACAAAATGGTTTGTCTGTGCTTTACAGGACTGAGGATGCCTTATATATGTTTTGAGTGCTGTTAAGATTTAGATGGCTGAGGAGGAGTTCATGTTTTAGAGAGAGAGCGAGAGAGAGAGAGAGAGAGAGAGAGAGAGAGAGAGGGGGGGGGGGGGGGGGGGCAGCGGCAAGAATAAGTTCAGTCTTTTTTCTACCGGTCATTGCTGCAGCCACCACTGTATTTTTGTTCTTGTACCTCAAGTGGTGGATTACGGGGAGCGAAAGGCGGTAGTAGTGGTGGTTGGGAGAGAACAGGGGAGGTAGGAAAGGAGGGGAAGAATCAGTTGTTAGAAAAGGGAGAAAGAGAGGGAGAGTTAAAAGAGAAAACAACCATAATGGAGTGCTAACATCCCAATGGATAAAAGAAATCGGCTGGCTATTGATTTGCTGTGAAGGGTTGATTGATAGCGGTCTGTGTCCTGGTCATCGGGTCTTTTTCCCTTTTCTCTGTGGGAAGTGTTGGGATCTCGTGGAGACAGCCAGGCCTCCTGCCCCGGTCATCCTCTGTTTGCAGCAGATGCAGAGTCTGTGTGGTGATAGCTGTGGCCTTCCTCTACCCCCTCCCCTCCCCCAGCCACTTTCCTTTTTCTTTTCCCATTTACCCCTCCCATTCCCCTGTCACTCCTTCTTCAGGACAGTGTGACGCTGCTTCCTTGCAGTTGAGACCTTTAAGGCACTGTGGACGTTCCCCTTCCTCTTCCATGCACCCTCTGATCCATCTTTCCTGTGCTTCTAATCTTGTTTTTATCCTCAAGCAGGCTGAAGCTGACACCGCCCATGTGACGATCAGTCACAGCAGGCAGACAATGTCAGTTTTGTGTTCAGTTTCAGTTTTATCGTGGCCTAGCCCACCACACAGAGCCCCTAAGGGCTGTCTGCTTACATGGGACTTTTTTTTTTTTTTTTTTTTTTTTTTTTTTTTTTTTTTTTAAGAAACAACTATTGACTTTAAAAGAACTCTACACACATCTCCAAGTCACTTGGCGTCATGACGACGAAGAGTTTGATTTCCTTGGCCGTACTGAGGACGCCGATCTTACCCTCATTTCCCACCACTGCTGCCTCGCCTCCGCGCTTTAGATTGGTGAAAAAATAATGATTAAAAGATTGAAATGCCAGAAAGAGAAAGAAAATAAAAAGCAAAGGGAGCAACCAGACTATTCAGCATGGAAAACTAATGTCCATGCTCAACAGTGTGTGCAATTTTTCTACTTAGTCGCAAAACAAAACAAAACAAAACAAAACAAAACAAACAAAAAACAAAACAAAACAGAACAAACAAACAAACAAAAAACGGCTGCCATTTATGATTCGTGGTCCGGGAAAACAGTGTGAAGACTTCTTGAACAAATGACCGGAGTGTGGGCCATGAAGGCCAAAGACAGTGAGCGATAGGAAAGAAATGACAACGAAGGTGAAGCCCAAGAGAGTGACAGGAAAAAGGAAATTACAAGCTCAGGATTTCCAGACGGTGGGAATACAAATCAGCGAAAGAACCCCATGCATTCTCACGGGGGGGGGGGGGGGAGGGAGAGGAGCAAAGCTGGTAGACAGGGCAAAGAATATCATTGTTATTCATGAATAAACACAACTTTTCCTCGCTTTGTTTTGTAATGCTGTCTATCGCTGTCAGAAAAAGAAAAGATGCGGAGCATAAACACAGGCGCCCATATTTCCTGCAGCTCATCTATACAGACTTCAACCAAAAGCGTGAACATATCCGTGCACTCACAGTTCACACAGGAACGAGTGCTAGGATACCAAAGAGCATGTGCATGTAAACACGTACACTAACAGATACACAACAACAACAAGAGAGATAAAAGCCTCCTATCCAAACGTTCACCAGCGTCCACAATAGTCGAAGATATATACAATGGAGTGACACAATCCCAGTCGCCTGTGAGCACCTAGTCAGGTATTAGGTCCGTTCTTATTGTACACATCGAAACGTAGAAACTTAAAACAAGCAAAGCGAAGAAAACACACACACACAAAAGAGGGGAAGGGAAAATAAAAAGGGGGTAAAGATTGAAACGTTTTGTGTGTTTGTTTTTTTTTTCAGGAAAGAAAGTGTGTAACGCACTGGAGAAATTGAGAGATGTGCTCAAAAGACATGCATACTACACACAGCCACGTAAGGTCAAGAACAAAGAAGTGTTTTCGTAACCATGGCCAACAACAACAACAACAAAAAAAATGGGGTCGGTATTGTGTTTAATGTCGAAGATATCTTACAATGGAGTGACACAATCCCAGCTGCTTGTGAGCGCCCAGTCAGGTATTATGTCAGTTCTTGTTGAACACATCGAAAACGGGGGAAACAAAAAACAAAGGGGAAAGAGAAAATAAAAACAGTAAAGATTGAAATGGTTGTTTTTTTCTTTTGTCACCACTGGTTTGGAGCAGACGGACAGGCTGCGTGGTGACAGCTCTGATCCCTGGTCACCACTGGTCTGGAGCAGACGGACAGGCTGCGTGGTGACAGCTCTGACCCCCCGGTCACCACTGGTCTGGAGCAGACGGACACTGCGTGGTGACAGCTCGATCCCTGGTCACCACTGGTCTGGAGCAGACGGACAGGCTGCGTGGTGACAGCTCTGACCCCCGGTCACCACTGGTCTGGAGCAGACGGATACTGCATGGTGACAGCTCTGATCCCTGGTCACCACTGGTCTGGAGCAGACGGACAGGCTGCGTGGTGACAGCTCTGACTCCAGTCCTCAGCTTTCTCCCCCTCTCCTTCCCACTTACCCGCCATTGTCCGTTTTTTCCCCTCCCTTTGTGACAATGCAAAGTCGCTTGGAGGCATGTGACACCTTTACCACATCGTGGATATCCGCACCCCTCAACACCTGCCCTCCATCTACCTTTTCATTCGTTGTATTCGACCAGCCTGGAGCCTACAATAGCCATATGATGATCACTCACAGCAAGCAGGCAGTGCCCTTTACATTTTTGCTGTCTGATCTTCCGCACCACCGTAGTGGAGTTACCCTCATGCTGCTCCTTCCTGAGTCACCATCATAAACCACACCCTGGCTTGTCCCGCCGCAGCCTTGGCACCAGCAATCCACAGGCAACGGTCGGTCAGTGTCGAATCCTCGGGGAAACAACCCACTAGGGGAGATACGGCACTGCTGTTGAATCTCTTTATAAGTGCTCAGTGATGTCCAGTATACACTAAATACAACTATGTAAGCCCCCCCCCCCCCCCCCCCCCCACCTACATAACCAGACAGTGTTCCATGGCTGCTTTCATAACTTATCCTGGCGTCAAGAAGGCCCGAGAAAAACCGACACCTGCAGTGTTGATCAGAAACTTTCAGCACGACTCTCAGAGACGCATCCACTATATGGATGAAACTCGACCGTGTGATCCCAGTCTTTCCAGCTGAGCCCAACGCAAACTGAACTCTCGGAAGAAGCCAGGTGAGTCTAAAATATCGCACAATTATGTGGCTGTGATGAGAATCAAAACCCACGACTTCCAGCCCAGAATCCCCGACACTAAGCACTGCGCCACGGCGGTTTCTTTGTGTAAGCAGACCGTTTCAGTTCCATTGTCACCCAGCCCACAACATAAAGCCCAGTCAGGGCTATCGACCCCAGCCCACCACATGAGGCCCTGTCAGGGTTATCGACCCCAGCCCACCACATAAGGCCCTATCAGGGCTAACGACCCCAGCCCACCACATGAGACCCTATCAGGGCTATCGAATCCAGCCCACCACATGAGACCCTCTCAGGGCTATCGACCCCAGCCCACCACATAAGGCCCTGTCAGGGCAATGGACCCCAGCCCACCACATAAGGGCTGTCAGGGCAATCGACCCCAGCCCACTACATAAGGCCCTGTCAGGGCTATCGACCCCAGCCCACCACATAAGGCCCTGTCAGGGCAATCGACCCCAGACCCCCACCACACAAGGCCCTGTCAGGGCTATCGACCCCAGTCCACCACATAAGGCCCTGTCAGGGCAATCGACCCCAGCCCACCACATGAGGCCCTGTCAGGGCAATCGACCCCAGCCCACCACATAAGGCCCTGTCAGGGCTATCGACCCCAGCCCACCACATAAGGCCCTGTCAGGGCAATGGACCCCAGCCCACCACATAAGGCCCTGTCAGGGCAATGGACCCCAGCCCACCACATAAGGCCCTGTCAGGGCTATCGACCCGCAAGGGAACACGTCCTTTCCTTTAAAAAAAAAAAAACCCAATAAACTCAAAAAAAAAAAGTATCTACACATATTACAACCACAAAATTGTCAACAGAGAGAGAGAGAGAGAGAGAGAGAGAGAGAGAGAGAGATGGTTGGGGAGGGTATGAGAAGAGTGGGGAAGAAGAAGTGGTAATAGTGGGGCAAAATCAATGAAGGATTTGTGGTATTGAATGATCAACTCCTTAACAACTGTTGTCGTTGTTACTGTTGTTGGTGATAATGATATTGTTATTATCACCCCTATTCTGCTCGCTGCCGTTGTCACCCTGTGGGCAGTTGAAACCTTCAGGTGACGATCGGACCAGAGGACAGAACACAATAGGCAGAGGCCTGTCAGACTGACACCTCGTCTTATCCATTGGCCGACAGATACGAGGGTTCTCAAGCCGAATGATGAAGAAACGAGACCCTTTAAATATTGCTTAAGAGCTGTTCAATCGACAGAAGCATCTGGTGTACCTCTCCACACAACCACTCATCACACACACACACACACACACACACACTCACACACACACACACACACACACACACCTCTTGAATGTCAGTGGACTGATCTGCATGTAATCAGTGGACACCATTGGTCTCAACGTGGTTGACATCAGCGCCACCTGGGACCGAGTCGCCTTCCGGTTCTGGTGGCTGAGAAGAAGTAGTCTTCCTCGATGGAAGCTTTGTCCCAGGTTTTATGGGCTCATCCCATTTGTCAGCGGGCCCTAGATCAGTATGTGTGGTCGTCTCTTTATATCCTGTCTCCTAACCCCTCTTTCTCTTTCTCTCTCTCTCTCTTACTCATTCAACCCTTACCCTCGTCCCTTCTCTTTCTGCAACTCTATCTCTCTCTCACTGTCTCTCTCTCTCTCTCTCTCTCTCTCTCTCTCTCTCTCTGTCTTAGTTTGAGTCAAGTTCATCCTTGCCGACTCGACAGTTCATGATAAAACTTAAAACTTCATACTTCTTAATTTGTCAGTATCATTGATATGTTTTGAAATAATGTGTAGGCCTACATGACAAGAACAGATATCAGATGTCTATTGCGAACAGGCAGTCGATTGAATCAGTCAATATCTCTCAGACATTCACTGTGCACACACGCACACACGCACGCACGCAGGCACGCACGCACACACACGCACACACACACACACACACACACACACACACACGCGCGCGCGCGCATTCCCATGCCACCCTCCCTCCTTCCCCTCGTCCTCATCCCCACTCCACTCCATCCCCCACCGTTCCACGCACACACGGAAAACGTAGTTAACAAATCCACATCAATTTGCTTTGTTGGGTGGTATGGTTTTATGTCAAGAACACATATCTGTTACTTCCGCCTGAAAGCATTGTGATTGCCTCGCTTAAACTATTAGCTAAAAACATCGCGAAGAGAATTCGCTTTTACACACACACACACAACACACACACACACACACACACACACACACACACACACACACACACACACACACACACACACATACACACACACACACACGCATGCACGCACGCACGCACGCACGCACGCACACGCAGATGTGGGGGTGGTGGGTGGGTGGGGGACCTCATGCAGTTAATGGAAGGAAATCAGGGTGAAGTATCTGTCGCTGTGTTAGGTTTGCTTTGTTTCTTTGTCTCTTTCGTTCTGTTGATTCCTTTCTTTATTTTTGGTTCTTATTTTGTCAGGTCATGTACAGGAGTTAAACTTCAGATCTTTTCTGGGATCAGGTCCCAGTTTTTTGCAAGAAAAGAATGGAAATGATAATGTCAACTGTATCTGAGCGACTTGCAACTGTATCTGAGTGACTTTCAACAGCTTTCGTCTTTCTTGATTTTATGTTTCCATCCTTAGCGTCGACAACTACATTAGTGTAACATCGTAGATTGTCCACCCTTAGATTGAAACACAAAACAAAACAGAAATTCATTACCATCAATGCGTGATTGCGTTTCTTTTTGTCTGCTGGAAAGAAGACACCATAAAAGTGGATAGTTGCAAGCCCCACTCACCTTTTCAATGGAAAAGGCCAGAGGTCACTATGCATTGACATGCTTTCTGTGTTGAAAGCGAAAAAAAAAAAATGAAAGAACAGAAAGACGAAACACACTGTCCAAAAACCACTCTGACCTTTGGTCGAGAAAGGTCAATGGCGTATTATGCAAGCCGTATGTCTTTTCCACTGGAAGAATTTAAAAGGAGGAAATTGAAGAGCGGGTGGAGGGTGGAAGAAGAGGGTGGATTGGACTTAGGGGTGAGACTTCTTCTTCTCAGCTGTTGAAAGTTCAGAAGCCACTACGTTTTAGCTCCTGTTTACAGGGAAGCCCCAAACTGATTTTGCGCTTAGAGAGCTGGGTGTTATTCAGGTTTGTTCTGGTTGATATGATAACTCCGCAGCTCCCATCAATGTTCACTCTGCAGAATTCACACTAAAAATTATAACCTTCTTTACAACAAAAGTAGCATCGATCCGTGACTGACGTGGTTCTGCTGTTGCTTCGCCATCATTAGCCAGAGATAGAATACACTGTGGTCCAGTTCAGCAGCTGTGTGTGCCTGTGACTGAATAGATTGGGAAAGACGTGTGTTAAGGTGCAAGTCTTAAGAGTGTGAACTCCACCCAATTCCCGTCCCAATCGCTGTAGGTATATCGTACACTACTCATGTTGTTCAAGAGTTTCAGTTGTCTTGCTGCTTCCTTTCTTATTTCAGATCCATCGTTGTGCGTTTACTAATAAAGAAACCCTCCCTGGGGTTAGAAAAGTTGTCAAATTACAGACTTGTATTCAGGTTGTCCCTTCGCTCAAAGACCATAGTGAAAGAATTATTTGTTCGAAATTTTTTTCTCATTTAGAACAAAGCCACCTTTTTCCGATCTCATTCTATACTGGGTTCATGTTCCTTTCCACCTGTACAAAAAGAATCCAGCCCATCCTCTTCACTATTAAGAGAAGTCTGACAGGTCCACCGTATCTTTCCCACCTGTAGGGAAAGTCCAGCTTGCTCCACCCTATCACCCTCCCCACCAAAAGTCCAACTGCTCCACCCTATCACCTCCCCACCAAAAGTCCAACTGCTCCATCCTATCACCCTCCCCACCAAAAGTCCAACTGCTCCACCCTATCACCCTCCCCATCAAAAGCAAAAGTCCAACTGGTCCCCTATCACCCTCCCCACCAAAAGCAAAAGTCCAACTGCTCCACCCTATCACCCTCCCCACCAAAAGTCCAACTGCTCCACTCTATCACCTTCCCCATCAAAAGTCTAACTGCTCCACCCTATCACCCTCCCCACCAAAAGTCCAACTGCTCCACCATATCACCCTCCCCACCAAAAGTTCAACTGCTCCACTCTATCACCCTCCCCATCAAAAGTCCAACTGCTCCACCCTATCACCCCCTCCCCATCAAAAGTCCAACTGCTCCACCATATATACCCTCCCCACGAAAAGTCCAACTGCTCCACCCTATCACCCTCCCCATCAAAAGTCCAACTGCTCCACCCTATCACCCTCCCCACCAAAAGCAAAAGTCCAACTGCTCCACCCTATCACCCTCCCCACAAAAGTTCAACTGCTCCACCCTATCACCCTCCCCATCAAAAGTCCAACTGCTCCACCCTATCACCCTCCCCACCAATAGCAAAAGTCCAGCTGCTTAACGTTATCTTCTACATCTTTTGCGAACAAGTCCGGCTGCTCCACTTCCTTTCTTTCCATCAAAGGGAGAAGTCCAGCCGTCCAACCCTATCCTTCCACTCAGCAGGAAAACTCCAAGTGTTCCGCTCTGTCCTTCCACCAGATGGCAAAGTCCAACTGGTCAAGCCTATCTTTCCCATCTGTACATGGTCACATTGCTCTAGCTTATCCTTCCCACTTGGTAGAAAATCTCGACAGCTCTATTCAGGCAACATCACCTGTTGGAAAAGTCCACCTATACCAACCTATCCTTTCTACCAATGGGACAACTCCACCTGCTCCTCTCTGTCCTTCTCACCATCAGGAAAAGTCCATCTGCTCCACTCTGTCCTTAGGTAAAGTCCATCTGTTGCACTCTGTTCTTCCCACCATCAGGAAAAGCCCATCTGTTCCACTCTGTCCTTATGTAAAGTCCATCTGTTGCACTCTGTCCTTCCCACCATCAGGAAAAAGTCCATCTGTTCCACTCTGTCCTTCCCACCATCAGGAAAAGTCCATCTGTTCCACTCCGTCCTTCCCACCATCAGGAAAAATCCATCTGTTGCACTCTGTTCTTCCCACCATCAGGAAAAGCCCATCTGTTCCATTCTGTCCTTCTGACCATGAGGTAAAGTACATCTGTTCCAGTCCGACCTTCCCACCAGCAGGAAAAGTCCAACGGCTCTATTCAACCCCCGTCATGAGTAGGAAAGCTCCAACGGCTCTATCTCTCTTTCCTATCATTCCCCTAAGTAGGCAAAGTCCATCTGCTTTACCTTATCCATCCCTCTGGTCTAACAGAAGGAAAGGACGGAGATCATTTACTTCACCAGCCTTGTGTTTATTATAACGCAAAGGATCCAGATCGTCACTGTACAACAGTCTCCCTCCTCCCCCCCCCCCCCTCCCCCATCCTCCGCTTTCTTTTTTCCGCTCACCACCCTATTCCTTTCAACCACTGAAAGAAATAGTCTTAAAAACGGTGTCACTGCCCCAAACCCGTGGAGAATTTTGGCTATTTTTGCATGAAGATTCTGGATACCTGACTGCATCGCCTGATCCACCTATTGCACCCCACTGGACGGTAAAACCTCCACTAAACTGACCTATCCATCCTTTCTGCGTTGTTAGGGGGCATCCAGATGAATGACGCAACCCTCCACCCTGCCCCCTCCCCAACCTCTGACCCCTCCATCTGGAGATCAGCGTCCCCTGCTGACCAGCATAGGACCCAAACTATGCTAGACTGATCTGAGAGACCCCCGCCCACACACCCTGCTGGACAGGAGAGTCCCCGCAGCTTCATGACACTGATTCTGTTCTACGCCTTCTCTCCCCCTAGTTTCCCCTCATTTCCTGAATCGACCTGTCCTCCACATGAGTATGAAGAACGAGAAAGCCACTCCCTACACAGGAAGAATGTGTATAGTAATAATGGTGACAATGCAAACAATACTGTATTCAGCGGGGAAAAGAAGCCAAAGAGCTGCCCCCCCCCCCCCCCCCCCCCCCAACAGACAAGCAAACAAACAAACAAAAACAAAAAAAACAATGCTCTGCATTCCAATAAAAAGAACAAAACATTCTGTACGTAGGGAAAACTATTCTGTGCATAGGATTTATTACAAAGCTACTCTTTACAAAGGAAGGATAAGAACTGAAATTTTCTAAGCGTAAGAAGAATATTACGATTCTATACATAGGTAGATTGAGAAAACCCACTCTATTCGTAGGAAGACTGAAAAAAGCCTTTTTGTACAGAGGAAGAGGCAAATGAAAAAAAAAAACACTCTATTCGTAGGAAGACTGAAAAAGTCGTTTTGTAGACAGGAAGAACCACAAATCTGTTCTGTGCAAAGGTTGAATGAAAAAGCTAAATTGCACACAAGAAACATGAAAAAGTCATTCTGAATTAAAGAAGAGTCAGAAAGGTATTCAGTACACAGAATGAAATTCATTCTCTACAAAATGAGAGTAACAAAAGAAGGTTCTGTTCTTAGGAAGAATGAAAAAGCCATTCTACATATAGGAAGATTACAAATAAGACTTTACATAAGGCAAGTAAGAAAAGTCACTCTGTCTGTAAAAAGATTCCAAAAGCCATAGTGTACCTAGGAATAATGAAACAGCCATTGTGTATGTAGGAAGGATGAAAATGCCATCCTCAACACATAAAACTTATTGTCTCTACAGGAATAACAGTAATAATAATAATGACAATAACAATGATGATGATCTCATGAGTAGTCAAAAAAAACACACACAACAAACCCCCCCCCCCCCCCCCCCCCAAAAAAAAAAAAAAACCGTCTGCATGGGATATTTTCTACCTCCTAATTCTTTTTTTTGCTCTTGATGCCGTTCTCCATTCAACAAGAAGGGAAGAGGGACGGTTGGAAGGTAATCCATTTTGTACCAGCGAGTACTCTCTGAAAGTTTAATGAGAAGTAGGCTTACTGTGCATTATTCGTTTTCTCTGGAGATGGAAACTCTGCAAGAAATCTGCACTGAACAGTCTGTTTGCTGTAGTGAAAAGTACAAAAAGACTACTTTTGGCTGCCCCATTCCATTTCCTGAAGGGAAAAGTTTAAGACGTGTTTAATACACTCTATTCCTTGTTGGTTCCGATGTACAAAAAACATACTGGGTATATTTCATTTCCCGCCTCTAGCCTCTCAAAAGGTATTCTAACATTGACAATGGAAACACGGCCTTACGATAAGAGCTGTGGGTTTAAATCAAACTTCTGCGACAAACGCGTTCAGCTCTTTGCATTCAGATACAAAACCATGACAAGAATAGATTTGCCAAAAAAGTTCATGTAAACGAGAAGCATTCACTGAAATACAAGTTTCTTCGACAAAGCAGAAAACGTGAACACACAGGTCAGCTTGAAAGACCATTGTCATAGCATCACCAACTTTTTAAGCAACAGTGAAGATGTAATGAAAGATTGATGGTATGGCCTGTTTTCGGAGAGTGCCCGCCTATGGCCGGTGTTTGGTACAAGAAGTCTGTACAACGCTTTCTCTTGTCACCATTGTAGTGAACGTTGTGCACACCGGTCAGAGGGGACGCTGGCCGTTCGTGCTGCAGAGTCTCTTCCCTTGTGTGACTCCCCGAACCCCCCCTTTTTTTTTTTTTTGCATTTGCGTGTTTGTGTTAATGACTTTTTTCTTTCACCATTTTGAACGTTGAGGCAGAGGCGCTTGTGTCGCCCTTAGCATGGTCTAATCTTATCTCCTAAAGCAGGTCAGTAGATCATGCAACGAAATCTGTTTTACGTCTGTGTAGAGAGTTCGCTTGAGTCTGTCGTCGTTTTTCAGAAAAGATTCATTATCTACCTAAAGGAGGTCAGTAGATCAGTTTGTCATGGGGCGAAATCTGCGTGACGTGTGTGTAGAGAGTTCTGTTGAGTTTATCGTTGTTTTCAGGAAAGGGCACTTTCCCCTTGCATGCCGACTGCCCCCGAGAGGATACAATTGAAACTGCTCACAACAATGAAGCTGTGTGCTTGCCGTGACTGATCGTCACCTTGAGGACGACACCGGACCAGAACAACTGGACAAGACGGATCAGAGGGAGTGTGGAGGGCATGGGTCGGGGTGATGCATTGTAGCAAAGAACGTGTGGTGTGTGTGTGTGTGTTGGGGGAGCGGGAGGAGGGTGGAGGGGTAGGGGTGATGTCCACAGGGTGTTCAAGGTCTGCACTGCCACCATGCGGCATTGCATGGTGCCTGTGTGTTTGTGGGTAGGGGGGCCGGGGGGGGGGGGGGGGGGGGGCGGAGAGAGGGGGGAGGAGTGGTGACAATGGAGCGAGAACGGGGAGGATGAGTGGGAGGGATGGTGCGTGTGTGTGTGTGTGTATGTGTGAGACAAAGGAAAGTCATGTCTATCAAGACGCAGCCTCCAAAACGGGCTCAAATAAATGAAGGTCAGGGCGGGGGATGGATGCGGGGGGGGGGGGGGGGGGGGGGTGTAGGGGGAGGGGGGGAGATAATGTTGCTTATAGCCCAGCCGACCGCAAAGGGCCACATCAGGGCTGTCACTACGTTGAGACAGCTCTCAAGTCATACTGAAAAATGACATGAAGTGAAATAAAACCTGGCACACAGCTCATTAAACCACACCTCCTAAAACACACGCGGTATTTCGTTAAAATCTGTCGTCTGTAAAATCTTAGATCAAATGAAAAATGTTTGTCTTTTCAGGACTGGCTGTCCTAAAGCAATCTCTTGGCTTTCATCATTGCAAACACAGAGAGACAGACAGACACACGGACAGACAGACAGACACACACACACACACACACACACACACACACACACACACACACACACACACACACACACACACGGAAAGGAAACACCGATGACCAGGGCACAGACGACTATCAACCTTTCGCAGCAAATCAACAACCAACAGATTTCTTTATCCACTTACACGCTCGCACCTTGTTTTTTGGTTCTCACTCTCTCTCTCTCTCTCTCTCTCTCTCTCTCTCTCTCCTCTCTCTCTCTCTCTCTCTCTCTGTGCCTCCCCTATCCATCCCTAAAGCAGCATCACCACATCCCACACTCGTCCCTAATCTATCCTTGAAAGTGAGTACAAGAAAACACGAACAATTCCACTGTCTGCGAAGAAAGTTAAAGATGACATAAAGTTGTGTTTACAGTGACTGAAAAAAAAAAGAAGAATATGTCTTTGCAACCCCTCACCTCTTTCTGTCTCTCTCTCTCTGTCTCTGTCTCTCTGTCTATCTCTCTGTCTGTCTGTCTGTCTGTCTCTGTCAATATGTGTATATGCTTGCTTGCTTTGCGTGTTATGATTGCTTGCTCATTTTACTCTTAATTAATTGCTTTCTGTCGCGTCCACACAACCGTTCAAAGAGGGCCACTACATTCTGTCAGTGCTTTGATTCCACTGTGTGTGTGTGTGTGTGTGTGTGGTGTGTGTGTGTGTGTGTGTGTAAGTAAGCGAGTTTAGGAGGAGGGAAAGTGGGAGGAGTGGTGGAGGGGAGGGGGGGGGGAATGGAGATTATAAATGAGATCTTCCAGCGATTTGTGACCGCTTCTGTTGCCCCACAGGGGGACACCGTCACTATCTAATGAACAACTCATCGTTTATTCATAACTTTTTTTTTTTTTTAATGATCGATTCGCGTGAAACATTGGCTGTGGTTTTGTGGTTAGATTATTCGATGTTTTTCCTGCCCCCCCCCCCCCCCCCCCACACACACACACACACACACGCACGCACGCGCACGCACCCACCCACGCACTTTCCCGCACACACACCCACACACACACACACACACACACACGCACCCACACACACACACACACACACAACACACACACAACACTCACTCACTCACTCACACG
>JADBJO010004668.1:62500-70000 GCA_016801955.1 Conus betulinus
TGTTACGGCTAGGGTTAAAGTACGGGGAGACTTAACTGATACTTTTATGTGTCCCAGAGGCCTCAAGCAAGGAGAAATATGTAGCCCGGTTTTATTTTCTTTATTATTAATAACTTGCTGAAGAAATTACAGAGCATGGTAAGCATGGTATTCCTTTATCTCCTGACTTCATAGAGCTATTCATTCTGCTGTTCGCTGACGATGTGGAGCTTGTTGCGTCCACTGTCATAGGTCTTCAGACACAGCTGAACGTTTTGAGTAAAACAGCAAAGAAACTTGATTTAATAGTGAATTTGGAAAATCAAAAGTTATTGTGTTTAGAAATGGCGGTATATTGCTTCAAAAGAAAAATGGACCTACGACAATATGCAACTAGAGATTGTTAATCAATATAGATATTTATTCAGATTCAGATTCAGAAAACTTTATTATCTCTCGTTACAAGAGAAATTACATTTGTGACCGCTGCCCTAAAAGTTAAGACATACATATTTATAGTTACAAACGTGACACTGGAAATTAAAATTACTTACAAACATATAAAACATGCGTGTAACAGCAAAATGGGAATTTCAATCTTTCTCCTTTGGTAGTGCAAATAAAGTACCACTCAGCCACTCTTGATTATATATACATAAATGTGTGCACGTATGAGAGAGAGAGAGAGAGAGAGAGAGAGAGAGAGAGAGAGAGAGAGAGAGAGAGAGAGAGAGAGGTGATTTATCATTTATCATTAAAAATCATTAAGATGAGACATATTCCAGACATTTCTATTCCTCACTGTTCCAGGACATGCACACATAAAACAGAAACACACCACACACTCCAGCATCTATACTTTCCCGCTTGCTCACGGACATACACACCCGCGTACATGCTTGTGTCACAGGTGATCCATCGCCTCTTCTTACACGCTGTGTTTGTTTAAAAACGCAATGGATTTGAACACAAAGCTCTTTTTTGTGCGCATCAGCTTAGCTCTGGGAACACAAAATCGTCTGCCTGATGGAAGGAGCACCTCTCACCAACAATCTTGCCGCAGATGTTCACAACGCTATCCAAGAGTTTGCTGTTTTTCAAATTAAGATTTCCATACAGCAAATGCATGAAAAAGTCAAGACAGACTCAATAAAACTCCTGTAAAATGTTTTAAGAATTTTTGGCTGGACATGCAGATTCCTCAATTTGCGTAGGAAATGCATTCTAATTTGGCATTTTTTGTATGCGGACCTGGTGTGTGTATTGAAAGTGAATTAGGTGTTATATTCTCCACTGGCCTTACTTTTTCTCACTGCCTCGAGGATTTAGCATCTAGGGCAAAACATCAGGTCATTATTATTATGAAACTTCTGTGGAAATATCAGAGTGTGTCCCCAAAATTATTCTTCAAACTTTTTGATTGTCAGATCCAGCCAACCCTTACTTATGGCGCAGAAGTATGGGGCTTAACTGCAAACCTCTCGGCTATAGAAAAAATACATTTGTTTGCACTCAAACGATTCTTGAATTTTTCTATAAAAATGCCTAATGTCTTGGTTTATGGAGAAACTGGCAGGTTTCCACTTTATATAAACATTTATACTAAATGCGTAAAGTATTGGATACATATCATTAATATGCCTGACAATCGTCTTCCAAAAAAAGCATATAAGATGTTATATGAAGTACATTGCCGGGGTAAAAACAACTGGGTTACATCAGTCTGCCTCGTTAAATCGTTACGGTTTTGGATATGTATGGGAAAATCAAGGAGTTCCCAATGCTAAAGTTTTCCTTTTCAAAAGTCGGCTAATCGATTGTCATTTACAAGAATGGTATAACCACATAGAATCTAAGGACCGATTTCTCTTTTACTTTTCTTTTAAGCAGTTTTGGGAAATTCCAAATTACCTATTCACTGTAAACAACATGAGCAGTCGTAAAAACTTGATACGGTTCAGACTTGGTGTATCCTGTTTGAACACACACAAACTGCGGTATTCGAGTGTCCCCCGTGAAGCACTGTGCTGTCCGTTCTGCCCGTGTGAATTGAAATCTGAATATCATTTTTTGATAGTATGTCCTAAATACAAAGTTATTCGCGACCGTTACATACCTTTCAAGTTTTATAGGCGACCATCAGCTTTTAAGATGTCTTTACTGCTCGCCAATGGAAAACTCTGTAATGCTGTGGGCTACATTCATAACGAAAGCTTTGACATCAGATGTGGTAAGACTAATATGATTTAGAACCATTGTTCCTGCATTGTACCGTCAAAGAGAGAAGAGAGAGAGAGAGAGAGAGAGAGAGAGAGAGAGAGAGAGAGAGAGAGAGAGCACAGACCAAACAAGGAGACAGTACATTTTAGTTACATGGTATATGGGCAAGCTTGGAACATCCTTTTATCAAAGGGGATGTCTCCTTGCTTCTTCTGTGTGTTCTCTCTCTTCTCATTTTCCGCTAAGCGACTGGGTGTCGCAAGCTGCATTCGTTCAGAGTTTTTGGAGTCTATTTAGTTCACCAAGGGAGCACGATTTGCCCCCTTGTTCTTTCATTACTGGAAATATCAGTCAAGCACACGCTTGCACACGTTCAAAAGGGAGAGCTCCCCTTCATTTCATCCAGCTTACCAGTTTACGTTCTGCCGAACACGGAAACCATGACAAAGCTTCGCTTGGCACACTAAGTGAGTGAGTTGGTCAAGGTGATCAGGGGGCGGGGGGGGGGGGGGGGGGCGGGGGGGGGGGGGGGGGGGGGGGGGGGGGGGGGCTGTTGTTTGGTTGCCTTCTATCCAGTGAGTTCCCAGGGTCCATAGAGCGCCACGGCACTCGTCTCTATGTGGCCGTCCCTCTGTTCATAACGTTCCGTTGTCTCTATGTGGCCGTTCCTCTGTTCATAACGTTCCGTTGTCTCTATGTGGCCGTCCCTCTGTTCATAACGTTCCGTTGTCTCTATGTGGCCGTCCTCTGTTCATAACGTTCCGTTGTCTCTATGTGGCCGTCCCTCTGTTCATAACGTTCCGTTGTCTCTATGTGGCCGTCCCTCTGTTCATAACGTTCTGTTGTCTCTATGTGGCCGTCCCTCTGTTCATAAACGTTCCGTTGTCTCTATGTGGCCGTCCCTCTGTTCATAACGTTCCGTTGTCTCTATGTGGCCGTCCCTCTGTTCATAATGTTCCGTTGTCTCTATGTGGCCGTCCCTCTGTTCATAACGTTCCGTTGTCTCTATGTAGCCATGCCTCTGTTCCATAACGTTCTGTTGTCTTTATATGGCCGTCCCTCTGTTCATAACTGTTCCATTGTCTCTATGTGGCCGTCCCTCTGTTCATAACGTTCCGTTGTCTCTATGTGGCCTTCCCTCTGTTCATAACGTTCCGTTGTCTCTATGTGGCCATCCTTCTGTTTATAACGTTCCGTTGTCTCTGTGTCGCCATCCCTCTGTTCATAACGTTCCGTTGTCTCTATGTGGCCATCCCTCTGTCCACCACGTTCTGCTGTCTCTATGTAGTTATCCCTCTGTTCATAACGTTCCGTTGTCTTTATGTGGCCATCCTTCTGTTAATAACGTTCCGTTGTCTCTTTGTGGCCATCCCTCTATCCACCACGTTCCTGTTGTCTGTATGTGGCCATTCCTCTGTTCATAATGTTCCCTTGTCTCTATGTGGCCATCCCTCTGTTTATAACGTTCCGTTGTCTCTATGTGGCCATCCCTCGTTGTGTTAATAACGTTCCGTTGTCTCTATGTGGCCATCCCTCTGTTCATAATGTTCCGTTGTCTCTATGTGGCCATCCCTCTGTTCATAATGTTCCGTTGTCTCTATGTGGCCATCCCTCTATTCATGATGTTCCGTTGTCTCTATGTGGCCATCCCTCTGTTCATAATGTTCCGTTGTCTCTATGTGGCCATCCCTCTGTTCATAATGTTCCGTTGTCTCTATGTGGCCATCCCTCTGTTCATAATGTTCCCTTGTCTCTATGTGACCATCCCTCTGTTCATAATGTTCCGTGGTCTCTATGTGGCACCTTGGCAGATGAAGTAAACAGATAAATGAATAAACGATAAATATCCAATAATTCACAATGGGAAGAAACGGTATGGGGATGGGTGAGTTGGAAAAGAATGGAACAGCGGTAGGGGGTGGGGGCGGCGTAGAAAGGCCATGGGATAGAGGTTTTCAGCGGGGGTAGGGGTAGGGGGTGTGGGGGGTGGTGGGAGGGCTGATCTTGGCTGTTAAAAGACGTTCAAGTAGAAAGGCATTATGGCTGTCTTTGAATGTGCTCATTCCCCTTGTCTAGGCCACTCAGCCCCCCCCCCCCCCCCCCCCCCCCCTGCATTCTTTGGAGTCATCTGCCGCCGCCAGCAGCCACTCGACCTTTCACCATAAAAAGTGAAGGAGGCAAGAAAGAAAGAAAAAAAGAACATTGGAGGCGGGGTGGGGTGGGGGTGGTGTTGTGGTGGTGGTGGTGGTGGTGGTGGAGTACGAACAGAAAACAACCGAGAGGTAGAAAGATCCACAAAGAAAGGGAAGAGCACACAGAACATCCCAGCAGAAAATCACACCACAATTAGCCAGCGATTCCCAGCCACCAGAGAGGCCATTAAAAGTCAATCACTCGCCGCAGACCTCCGCACGTTCAGAACAGTTCCAGACCGCAGATGGTTCCAGACAGATTGAGCCTGAGATTAAGAGGAAGACAATGCCCCCCCCCCCCCCCCCCCCCCCCCCCCCCCCCCTCCATCCCACTCCCTCTTCTCTTTCTCGCCATCCGAATCATTGCGATGAGCCACTACTAAAATCAGCTGATCCGACCTCTTCGGTCTATGTTGTAAACAACCGAAAGTAATGGGAGAAATGAAACGTTAATCGCTTAATGAAAAGTTAATCACCAGCCTCATGACTTTTTCTCTCTCTCTCTCTCTCTCTCTCCCCCACCATACGTCCGCCCCCCACAAGAGATATAACAGTACGTGATTACATCACAATACATGAGAGAACACCTATGGATGTGACGCCTGGCTTGCTGACTGCAGAGAACATCCAGGTTAATGTTCAACAGCCTAATGGCTGTGCGGACGATGAACTCTCAGCGACTCGCAGTGTCGAGAGCATGGCATCACGACAGACGGAGCCCACCCGTCTGCTTCCTGTCGCCCTGCTGTTCCCGGCTGACTCAGGTACCCATTTACTTCTTGGTGGATGGAGAACATTACAATCCGAAAAAAGAAGTTCGATTCGACTGTAGGTTCTTAGGTTCAAACTCATGATCGTCAGCTCTAGCGCCGAACGCTGGAACCAATCGCCTACGGGGCCCAGGTCAGAGACCTTGCGTCCATAGATGCTCTGTACATTTGGAGTTGCCTCCCTGATGCTGAGACTGTGTTGAGAGCTGGTGATTTCATGTACCTCTCTCAAAGGAGTTACGGTTTCCTCTCGGAGTCTCTTGATTGAGGGTTGTGTTTCGCACTTAATGTCTGAGAAAAAAAAAAAAATAGAAAAAGAGGGGGGTTAGTTTCCTCCAAGGACACAGACAAATAAAGTACAGGACAAAACACTTTATGGTTGAGTCTGTCTGATTATGACTTCTCTGTTATCAACCAATTACCTTATCTGTAGTCTGTCTGTTTGTCCGTCCGTCCAGTCTGTCTGTCTGTCTGTCTGTCTCTCTCTCTCTCTCTCTCTCTCTCTCTCTCTCTCTCTCTCTCTCTCTCTCCACTTAATTTGTAAACCATGTAAAGTTGCTGTCGAAAACGAAATGCACTTCTTTTTATGTTGCCTATTTCACAATAGCACAAGAGAAAAAATTAATTGGTTAAAAGTTCTCTCATAATCCAAATGGTTTTCGTTTATCTCTCTTGTTGACCTCAGAGAACAGTAATACAGTCAGAAAAATAGCACTTCGTATTTATCAAGCGTTTAAAGCGCGGCAGATTGCTATAACTTGAATGTATATTTATGTATTTGTGTATAATGGTGTTTATATGTATTTTTTTTTTTTGTTCCTCTGTTCTAAAGTGGCCTGATGGAATAAAGATTTCATTTCATTTCTCTCTTATTCACTTTCTTGTGTATATGCGTTTATGCATGTGCATGGGTATGATTCAGGGTAGAGGGACGGGGGAGATATGGTACAGGATATACCGGACTATGTGAGTGGAAGCGTGTTTTACTTTAATGTTGTTGTTATAAAGACTTTTTCGCCCTGCGGTAAGGGAACGTATTGGTTGAGTATGTTTTGATGTTTCTTTTTGTACATGGGCTTTTTCCGCCAATTAGTTATCTTTTCATATTCCTGTCTTGGGCGAGGGCGGGATGTAAAAAAGCATGAGCTTGCTTAGCTATCACCCTTGTTCATGAAGAGTTTGTCTAGCCTTGTCCTGTATGAACATCAACACGTTTTTGCCAAAAAACTGTCGAAGCGATTTAACGACGCTTTGTGGAAAAGTGGAGCGTAGCTCAAAGACGAATCCTTTAAACTGTGGTGCGAATCCACATCAATGACGGGTCCAGGAATTGTTGAGCCCTGAGAGGCCTCTTTCCTCCCAACTTTCCTTAAGAGGCCTCTTTCCTCCCAACTTTCCTTGAGAGGCCTCTTTCCTCCCAAGTTTCCTATAAAGGCCTCTTTCTCCCAACTTTCCTTTAAAGGCCTCTTTCCCCCCCAACTTTCCTTTAAAAGCCTCTTCCCTCTCAACTTTCATTTAGAGGCCTCTTTCCCCCCAACTTTCCTTTAAAAGCCTCTTCCCTCTCAACTTTCATTTAGAGGCCTCTTCCCTCTCAACTTTCATTTAGAGGCCTCTTTCCTCCCCAAGTTTCCTTGTGACGACTGAATCTGCTGGAGACGGGCGTCTTTCTGCATTTCTTTCGTTTTCGTTTTCTTTTTGCCAGCCTGGAAACGTCTCCCAAAGATTCTGATTGCACTAAGCCTCTAAGAGGGAGTTTGATGGCTGCTCAGAGTTTTGTAGCAATTCTCATGGAGGACCCTTTTCTTCATAAAAAGATGTCAGCGGAATTTACCTTCCTGTCTAGACCTCACTGGCTGCTGTCGTTTTGCTTCTTCTTCCTCTCTTTGTCTTTTCTTGTGTTCATAATCCTGAGATATTTCGTTATCAAAATCTCGGATCAGCTTGCGCTGTCTGTGACGTACCTGCCTAGGGAACTTGTGTATATCATTAAGTAATTGCCCAGCAAGCATGTCGTACGTCTGGTGATGTTACTGCACGGTAAACACGCGTCACGCAACACATAGACAGTGCACGTTATCATGTAATTACAGGATAAACATACGGTAGACATGGTAAAGTCACTACACAACAAACACGCATCATACGGCAGACTATGGTGGATATTTAGATAACACAGTGAATATGTGGTGAGCATTATAATTACGTAACAAAGCTGTTTTGGATATTCAAATTTCGTAACAAACATTGTCAAGATTATGATTTAAATCACGCGGCAAGAAATACAGCGTACATTATAATGTTGTGCCACAACCAAGATATTGTGGACTTCTGCAGTTAAC
>JADBJO010004668.1:80000-90000 GCA_016801955.1 Conus betulinus
ACCTCCTTTAATGGGACACACCTACACATACACCCTTTTGTCCCCCCCCCCTTCCTCCCCTCCCCCTCTTCAAGACTACCTCGCACTGACCATTCTGTGTTGTGGCTAGTGTTTGACGCTGAGTTAGGACGATGCTGGGAGTGACTGTATATGTGGAAGCTGATGTATCTAGTCAGGATAGACTCCGTCCAGATTATACCTCGATATAAACTGACCTATGCCTACTTCACATCACGGGTATCAAACGGCACTTTGTACAACAACGGCTGGGCTGTGTCAGAGGTAAGCTACATTCAGGTATGACGTCCACAGACCCAGAGCTGACATGGCAGAGGGAGGGGGATGATAAATCCGGGGCATTGGGAAAATTTTAAACTGGTCTGGGCCAATTTATATTCCTTTCAATTGTTTTCTCTGTAAAAAAGAAAGGTGGATGTTTTATGTTTCACCGATCAAACGCATGTAAGGCATAAAAATTTGTGTGCACATAAATCATCATCATTATTGCTTTGAATACAAGTGACACGTTAAGCCTACAATACGAGGCAGAAAAACAATCATTGCACTGAACACCTGTTGAAAAAAGCCAAGATAGGAGTCTATAAAAAAAAAGTCACAGTGACTGTTTGCACCTGGCTTCATGGACTGATATCAGGATTGGCCATTGATTAGCTCTCCATTTCATAGCACACACACACACACACACACACACACACACACACACACACACACACACACACACACACACACACACACACACATACGCTCGCACGCACACACAGACACACAGACACACACCGACACACACACACACACACGCACACACACACACACACACACACACACACACACACACACACACCACACACACACACAGAATCTCAATTCACAATTTTCCAGTTATGTGGAAATCGCTACAGCTGTGATCAAGACTTTGAAACTGCTTAGCAAGCACTGAAAGAGATCAGATGATTGTCTTTGCGGCAATAAGTTAAGAGATGTTCAGGAGGACCAGCTGCTTCAAGACGTATTGGTTCCATCCTGGAAATAACACTGTTGATGTACAATGCAATTGCGTAAGACAATACTGCCAGCTAGCTATCTACCCTGCTAGAACAGGACAGTTGTGCTGTATTCTGCAGTGCTGGTCAATTGTCAAAACAGTATCAGCTTCATGTCTGATCCTTCATTCTATTTCACTCAGAGTCTGCCAATGACTGACATTTTTCTTTTTCTTTCTTTTTTTTTTAAGTTGGGCTTTTTTTTTAAACATATTGCGCAGACGTATTTGGGAGTTCATCTTGGTAACCAGAATTAAGAAAAAAAAAAACACAAAAAAACAGCAACACTGAAACTCTTCAAGAGTGGGAAATGTTAATAAGGAAATCTATTTTTTTAATTCTAAAAAAAATAGATTACTCTCAGTGATAAAATATTTCAAGGAATCTTAATTTACAACTTGTAGACAGAGATTGATCGCTTGAATCTTTACTCCCAAGGGTAACAGATAAGCAAGATGTGCGTGCACAGGACTACATGGTTAATGGTTTTCCTTTGTAGAGTGAGAATTTTGAAGAATTATTAACAAGAGAGAGAGAGAGAGAGAGAGAGAGAGAGAGAGAGAGAGAGAGAGAGAGAGAGAGAGATGGTCATGTTTAAATGAGTGATAGAAAGACACATGTTATTATTTTGTGATCTTGTCTTTAGTATACCCTGGGAAAGTGTGTGTGTGTGTGTGTGTGTGTGTGTGTGTGTGTGTGTGTGTGTGTGTGTGTGTGTAACAATAACAATAAGTTTAATTCAGTCTTTTCAAGGCCATTTAACCCATATGGACAAGAGAGAGATACCGAATATTACAATGCAGCAATTGAGAAGTCTTTTTACAGGAAACAATATGCATGTAGGACATATCATAAACAAAATGTGTATTCAAGGTGGGGGAGAGGCAGTGGGGGATTATGTGTGTGTGTGTGTGTGTGTGTGTGTGTGTGTGTGTGTGTGTGTGTGTGTGTACGTGCACACTTACACGCACATGCGTGCATGTGTGTATGCATGTGTGTGTGTGTGTGTGTGTGTGTACTTATGCCCATATGCATGCATGCAAGTGTGTGTATGTGTGTGTGTGGGGGGGGGGGGGGGGGGGGGGCGTGCGTGCGTGTGTGTATCTACACGATCGCGCGGTGCTTGCACGAAGTGGCATATTCGTCTTCTTTCTGTTTCCTGGCCTGCAGGGGTGACTGACTCACGCGCACAGTTCAACGATGAAAAGACAGACCCACGGCCATTCTTCAGTCCCTGTGAGTACCACACACGCCATCCACACATCACATGGGGGCGGAGAGGTGTGGGCCGACAGCCACACCTCTAGGGTCATCAAAGGGGAAAATCACCATCTGAACTTATCTCATTAATTTCCACAGTCAAAGGCCCGTACCCACTGCCGCCAAGATGGAGAAGCGCCGATCGGCCTTCTGAGAACATGCGTAATGAGGGCCACAATGTTCGCTGGGCGAGAGGCAAGATTGGAAAAAGGAGCAGAAGGTGATAAAAAAAAAAGAAAACAAAAGAAAAGAAAAGGGCCAAGGACGTGGAGAGTAGCGTAGTTCTCCCCTCCGGGACTCCTTGTCCCACAGTTGGAAGAACAAAGGAATCTCAGTTGACATGTCCCCGTTGACTGCATGTAGTAGGAGTAGGAGAGATGGGGGGGGGGGGGGGGGGGGGGGTTAAGAGAGAAAGGGAGAAAGAATGGAAGAGATGTGTTTTTTGGGATGAGATGGGGGGGGGTGTATTTCCAGATCTATTGTTAGTAGTTAAAGAAATACTTGATATGTACATATTGTTCAAAAAACAGACAGACACGCAAACAGACAGACAGACAGACAGACATGTCAAAGATTCGAACAGAGCAAAGAGTATTCATTCGCACCTCAAGTTCAGGTGCTATGTGTTTAAACAAATACGTCTTGTTCATAGATCAAACTAAACCCATACCAGAGAAAAGAACATCTTGGTATTTATGATTCAGTCAGTATTCCTCTGCCGCATCTGCTGTCAGATTCCAACAACTCCTTAGGGAAACTGTTCTCCTCCTCCCCCTCTCCTTTGTTTTTCTAAACTTACCATCATTTCCGTTTTTAAAGGATTTTCACTTTATTCCGTAATTTGAGCCAATCAAGCACACATTGATGAAGAAATCAAAGTGCTTTCCTTTTATTCTTTGCTTCAAACAAATCAAGCGCACTGAACTGGAGCCTAAATAAGGTTTTCTATTAGAATAAAGAAATATTACGTCATTCACACATTTACGATTTCATTAAAAGAGTGGTTAGATGGATGGGCAGAGACTTTTTTTTTTTTTTTTTTTTTTTTTATCTATATGAATGGCTGTAATTTCAAACAAACTAATCGTATGTAAACAATGAAGGAGCGAAGAAGTGAACGATTGACAGAAAAGGGATGGGGAAATTCTCAGCAGGCACTTTGTCAACATGTGTCTTCCAACTGTATTAAACAATAGGCACACAAAGACGACACAGTTATACCTTTATGAACTACATTATACGTTAGACAAAATCCACGAGTCGAAGATGCAAAAACAGTTTCTTCAAAAATCACCCAGACTACAGCCATCAGCCCACTGGAAAAGCGATACTCTCCCCGGGAGCGGCCCTGGCGGTCGGCGGGACTATCGTTAAGAGCTGCCGCTGTGATGGATGGCCCTATTGACCATCTGTGTCATTCAGCCGTCAGGCGGGTCAATAAGTGATGGCGGCGCCAGTGGTGCTATAAACAGAAGACCAGAGCTCAATGAGAAGTTGGTATCCACCTTCACCCCACGCCTTCATTAACCATCACCTCGTTTTCCAGCAATGAAGGATGCCCAGACTCGCTGTCTACAGCTGTGTCCACCTGCAGGCTCGTCCTGATTGGCTGACGCGCCGACAGGAACCACTGAGGGGAAAATATATTGCACACACAGCTGCCAGCTCCGGAAGAGTTTCTTCCTTTGTATTCATCGGCGTGAAGAGATCATGGCTTTCCGATGAGTGTTATGTCCCCTACTACTGGCGGCCTTCATGTCGTTGTAGTGGTAGGGTTATAGATGGAAGTCTTGACTGACTGACTCGGCACGAACAATGCCAGAGAGGCGCTGTCTGACATTCGTATGTATGGACTTTCACCATCAGGTTGTCACGTAGGAAGTTAAACGGAAACTTGCTGTTTCACGTGACGACCTGTACTTTGACTTCTATTATTCATGTCTTGTCACATTGTAATAGCGTGTGCGTGCGTGTGTGTGTGTGTGTGTGTGTGTGTGTGTGTGTGTGTGCGCGCACGCGCGCGTGCGTGTGTGTGTGTGTGTGTGTGTGTGTGTGTGTGTGTGCTTATGCGCACTGGAAAAGCGATACTCTCCCCGGGAGCGGCCCTGGCTGTGGGTCTGTCTTTTCATCGTTGATGATATTAATGTATCATTCGTCAGTACAACCTGGAGTTAATCTGACAAGAAACTGGTTTCAGTCAGTCTGCGTGCGTGCGTGTGTTCGTGCGTATGTGCATGCGTAGCGCGTGTGTGCGAGCGTGTTCTTCTTCCATTTCTTGTACGACTGATCTAAATGACACTTCCATCCTCTTCGCTAGAGACTAATCGCACTTAGTACATACATCGCTTAAAAAGAGAGTACTTAAAACGAACGCGTAGGGGCCGAAATAGCTCAGTTCGTAGAGCGCCGGACTCGTGATCCTGGGGTTGCGGGTTCGAATTTCGGTACAGGGGGATTTTTCCGTCGGCGGGATAAAAAAAAAGGCTATACACACAAAACTCCACTGTCTGTTTATGCAGGCATTGTCTGCAGGAGTATCAGCCTGCGTACGCAGAAAAGAAAGAAATGAAATGAACGTATATATGTAACGTGCCATGGTCATGGACTGTCAGTAAGTCTTTGTTAACCGTAGCGTACGGTACAAAACATTGGGCAAGGCGAAACTTTGTTTTGTGATCAGCTGAGACTGATAATCAGGGATTCATTACCTGAAACAGCTGCAAGCGGTGCCTGTTAATTAAGTGTGAATAGATAGACCGAAGTAAATGTGATATGTGTATATTATTATTTCTGGACGGCATCGTAATATACTGTATTATTCCTCATACACCATAATATTAATGTTTCATTCCTTACAGGCTTAATGCAATTAGTGTATCATTCCCACATGGCTTAATGGCATGATCACTCATAGGAATTGTAATATTAATATGTTATGCCTTATGGGATTTTATATCAGTGTGCCATTTTTAAAGGCATAACGATAATGTTGTGACATCCCATATACGCGTCATGATAATGGTGTATTAGTACTTAGAAGGATAATGATATTGGTGTATTACTTCTCATATGCGTCATGATATTAGCGTGCTATTCCTTAAAAGCATTAATATCTTGGTGTATAATTCGCTATACGCATCATGTAAGTGTATTACTTCATATAAGCTTAAGATTACGAGAACTTCCGGATCGCTGCCATCTAAATTTGACGCAAAAATGGTCCGTGTCCAAAAGACGAACCCAGCAAATGTTTGGAAGGGATCGGATCTGCACCACGGATCCGTGCCCTAATGTAAATAAAGAATCCTCAACACGGATCTGTAGCATTTTCAAAGAACGGATCCAATCACTGGTCTGTACCAGAATTTAAAGAACAGACCCACATTACGTATCCGTACCATAATCTAAAAAAAACCCCAACAGATCCACATTATGCGTCCATACCATCATTTATAAACGGATCCACATTACGTATCCCTACCAAACTGAAACGGGTTTTCGTCCTGTATCCACAAACGATATTTCCGCAACAGATGCAGATCAAGCGACGGATGCAAGATCCGTTTCGAACGATGATGACAGTTTTTTTTTTTTTTTTTTTGCACTGAGCGTGGACTCTGGCAAGTGATTGTTTACGGAGCCATAGACCTCGCTGTCTGGGAAGTGATACATTTTCATGAACTGTGAACTTTTTTCTTTAGTGATATAAAGATATACACATCACATTTCGCATTACCTATATCCTGTTACAAAAACAGGACAGAGGAACGATCTCCTTCCATCCGTCTTTTTCTTTCTTTCTAATTCCCTTGACGGAAAAAACAGATTTGTTTTCATTCATGAACTGTAGCAGAAGGATGCGATCTACCCAGCGGACCTTTCTCGTTATTCCTTGTTTCATCTTTGAGGCACAAACAACAGTATGTGACTTTGTGTTGGAAAAAAAAATTAGTGGTGGGGGGGAGAGGTGAAGGGGGTGGGGTGTCCTCAAAGAAATGTCACCGCATGCGGACTAGTCCATACTGCACACATCTGGGAAGGTTTGCGACCTCAACGTGGCAAAATTAATTATTAAGGTTTGAGATCTCAACGTGGCAAAACTAGCAATTAAGGTTTGAGACCTCAACGTGGCAAAATTGTTAATTAAGGTTTGAGACCTCAACGTGGCAAAGTTAATAATTAAGGTTTGAGACCTCAACGTGGCAAAATTGTTAATTAAGGTTCGAGACCTCAACGCGGCAAAATTGATAATTAAGGTTTGAGACCTCAACGTAGCAAAATTGATTATTAAGGTTTGAGACCTCAACGTGGCAAAATTGATAATTAAGGTTTGAGACCTCAACGTGGCAAAATTGATTAATTAAGGTTTGAGACCTCAACGTGGCAAGTTTTTAATTAAGGTTTGAGACCTCAACGTGGCAAAATTAGCAGTCAAAATTGGTAATTAAGGTTTGAGACCTCAACGTGGCAAAATTAACAATTAAGGTTTGAGACCTCAACGTGGCAAAGTTAATAATCAGGGGGAAAGAACTGGGCCAGAAGCTCAAAGACCAGACTCAGTCAATGCCAGACCTACACATTAAGCCAAAGGCAGTTTAGCTTCCCAGTGAATTAGTCATGATGTTCATGGAATATCCGTGACTGTCTCATGATGGCAGAAGCGCTGAAGGGAAAATCACCATCAGAATAAAGTATCTGGTCACAGTGTGTTCACCACGTCATCACCTTTTTTTTTGTAAAATGTTTTATATCCCACCACGTCATAGACATTTCTGTGAAATATTTCATATCCCACCTCGTCATCGACATTTCTATGAAAGATGTCCCACCACGTCAAAACTATTTCTGTGAAACATTTCATACCCCACACGTCGTCACCATTTCTGTGAAATATTTCACATCCCACCACGTCATCGCCTTTGCTGTGAAATATTTCATATCCCACCACGTCATCGCCTTTGCTGTGAAATATTTCTTATCCCACCACGTCATCGATTTTCTGTGAAATGTTTCATATCCCACCACGTCATCGATTTTGCTGTGAAATGTTTCATATCCCACCACGTCATCGCCATTTTAGCGAAATATTTCATATGTCTGACTGAAACAGTGCCAAAGCCTTTCTCAAATCGTTACGAGAGACAGCATGTTAATGAAAAAAAATCCTTCCTTATATCTTAGTTAGTTCTTCAATTTAACGTCTGTTCACTGTAAGTGATATTAGACAAAATAATGCAGGAATGAGTGGATAAGAGAAATGGAAATAGTGTATGCAAAATGCTAGTATAGACCTACGTACGAGTGTGTGTGTGTGTGTGTGTGTGTGTGTGTGTGTGTGTGTGTGTGTGTGTGTGTGTGTGTGTGTATGAGTGTGAATGAGTGTGCGTGTGTGTGTGTGTGTGTGTTGTGTGTGTGTGAAAAGAAAATACTGTGTCTAAATGTGTGTGTGTGTGTGTGTGTGTGTGTGTGTGTGTGTTGTGTGTGTGTGTGCTGTGCTAACTTTGACAATTGAAAAGAAAATACTGTTCTCAATTGTAACAATTCAAAAAGATTAATTACAAAGCAAAACAAACAAAAAACAAAAAAATAAAAAACCTGGAAATATTTACACAAACGAGCCAACTGGGCTTAACATCAACGAATTTACAAATCCTTATATCTTAATGTGTGTGTGTGTGTGTGTGTGTGTGTGTGTGTGTGTGTGTGTGTGTGTGTGTGTGTGTGTGTGTGTGGAGTTCCCGAGTCTACATCAGTTTTCAATCGCATCGTTCTTGACGCACCTAAAATCTTCTCCACTCAGTTTTGTTCAAACCAGGTCAGTAGTATTTTGTGGAAATAAACTTCATAATGATCTTGCTGAAGGAACCAGAATGACACCAGAATTATTTGGGAGGAGCTCAAGGCCATGGTCTATATTGTGTGAAGACGATTGGTTGAAACGGGTTCTGCGAATTGTCCGGCATCCTACAGATAGATATGCAGGTCAACCAATACACACACACACACACACACACACACACACACACACACACACACACAAGCGGAGCCAATAATCATGCAGACGCCCTAATATTATTATTACCATAAGGCCATCCACACACACACACACACACACACACACACACACACACACACACACCACAAGCGGAGCCAATAATCATGCAGACGCCCTTAATATTATTATTATGTACCATAAACTAGTAGTAAGACTCTCATTATTTCTTTTTTTTTATCTTTATCATCATCATCATCATTATTATTACTATTGTTGCGTTCATTATGATTATGATCATCATCATTATTAGCTCTCTTTGTCTCCCTCCCAAAAGCCTCGTTTTCATTCACACCCAACTTCCGCTGGAAATGAAAGGATAGGTGATTGCTCTTTATTCGTTTTCACTGTCCTCAGTGTTATTTATCTTGGCTGAAGAAGACCTAAGACGTCGAAACGCGTCGTGTGTGGTTTCTTAATTTGTTTGTCCCTGTTGTTTGGCGGACTCACTGACAATTCTTTAAAACTTTGTTTGGATTTCCACCCGCAGTCTCCTTACTTTGAAAAAAAAAAAGTTCATATTTCGGGAAGCCCATTTTTTTTTCTGACGATGGAGGGAATAACCACCCATTTTGTCATTGTATGATATACAACCCGATAAAACAGTGACAGACTGGGCACCACAATGTAGTCGTCAGGTTCTCGCTGTTATGGGTGACTGGCTATACAACGACACAAGCACACTACAACTGGAGGTGGATACATCTAGGGGGAAAAAAAAACAAAAAAAAACACAATATACATCTGTGAAGAAAAGAAACAAGGATATACATCTGTGAATGAAATAGTAAACAAACTGAGGATTTGGGACACAATGTACATCTGTGAATGAAATAGTAAACAAAACCGAGGATATGGAATAGTAAACAATGTGGAACACAATGTCTGTGAATGAAATAGTAAACAAACTGAGGATTTGGAACACAATGTACATCTGTGAATGAACACAATAGTGAAACATAGCACTGAGGATTTGGGAACACAATGTACATCTGTGAATGAAATAGTAAACAAACTGAGATTTTTGTACGCTGTTGAAGTACATCCCCCCCATAGTAAACCCACCCCACACCCACACACCACACACCCCACACCCACAAACACACACACACACCTTTTTTTTTGCTTTTAGGAGACTTTCACTGAAATCCTTAGAACCAAACTGCCTTGGCCAGTCCTGATATGGCCCTTTCCGGTCGGCTAGGTGAGAAACACAATTCAATTGAACTGTCTGGATTGTGTCTGGATTAAAGCAGCAGTAGGAAACTTATTAAAGCAAATCCTGTCAGAGACGCATTTAATCTCTTTGAAGTGACTGTTTCTAACATAATATTTCGTTATATTGATCATTTAGATAATAAGTTAATGTCATTTAGTGCTTGTCTATATAGCCTGTTTCGGGGCTTATACCTAACATATTTCATTTCTTTCAAACGGCTCTTTCTAAAACAAGATTTAGTTCTCTTGATATTTGAATAATAAACTATTTTTTTTATTGCCTGTGTGTGAGCCTGTGTCTGCGCTTATACCCATTTGCATTTGCTTACGCATTCATTGGAAAGGAAGGAGTGATTATTCACAAAAATCGAAGGACGTGATCACAGAAGCGGCGGAGAAAGTGTGTATG
>JADBJO010004668.1:95000-100000 GCA_016801955.1 Conus betulinus
GGAGTAATTTTGGGTCAGAGCTAGAATTACACCCCCCCCACCCCCCCCACCCTGTTAAAAGCCATTACTCCAGTGGCAGATTTGGGACATGGTCCACAAACAATCCATTGGGTGAATATAGGTAGGGGGCCAAACTGACCCGCGTTGTGTGACAGGGAGATGGAAATGGACCCCTGCCCACAATCAGTACACGGCGTATTTCTGTGCCACGGCCAAAATGTCCCTGACTGGGGTGGGATTCTGAAAGAGAAAGAGGGGGCAGGGGAACGGGGAGGGAAGGACAGGGAGAAGGGGGTAATTGTAGCTCAGGTTCAGAGTTAACGCACCGAGCCCCTCACCCCTATCCCTACCCCGTTCAAATTTGGCTGCAGTGAGCTTCGGTTGATACGTTTTGTCGTTAGAGATACTTTAGGAATGTTGAAGAGGGGTATGGGGGTTGAGAAGCAGGGGGAGAGGGGAATGGATTTGGGAAGGAAGGGGGTAGGTGGTCTGGATTTATTGCCCGGGGATGAGTTTGGATAGGGTGCTCTTTCTCGAGCGCCGGAGAGCCATTCTGAGCGGGGAGATACACAACGTTACACCGGTAAAGCGCGGGGGGTGTTCATTGATGTGTTCGAAGTCCCGACTGCACTGCTATAAATAGATATGTGTTTGGTCGCATTTACTTCGATACTGATAGAGAAAAAGATGCTTCCATCACTTCTAAATTATACCCACAAACAGTTTGACGCTGGGGTTGTGAAGGTGGACATTTTGTATCCAGTAGTGAGGTACTATACTGGTCATTCTTTCCATCCAAAGTCAAAGTCTGTGTATGGTTCCATTTAGTGGCCATATGCCAATTATTTTCTTTTTTGTTTGTGTTTTGTTTGTTACTTTTTTGTTGTTTAGTGGCTACGTGTCTCTCTGGGACTTTCCTGATAAGAGGGAGCCACTAATTCGGACGTCAAAGATGGCTGCGAGGGACTTACTTGACTGGACAAATATGGCAAGGGACATAACTCCAAACACATCGCCAACGATCTGTCAGAGTTGTTTGGCTTGAACCATCAGTCCGTTTACCGTCCAGCTTTACTCTATTCAATTATTTCCCTTCCGCCTGAAAGTGTGTGTCATGGATGATATGGGTGTGGGCATGGTGGTGGTGGTGGTGGTGGTGGTGTGAGTGTGTGTGTGTGTGTGTGTGTGTGTGTGTGTGTGTGTGTGTGGTGTGTGTGTGCGCGTTGTGTGTGTGTGTGTGTGTGTGTGTGTGTGTGTGTGTGTGTGTGTGTGTGTGTGTGTGTGTGTGTGTGTGTGTGTGTGTGTGTGTGTGTGATGGAGAGGCAGAGATGAGACGGAGGGTAGGGCAACTATCAGACAAACTCGATCAATTTCTTGAGCAAGACATAACGAACCACGATGATCCGACGAATTGTATCACCGATTATAACCATGGGAAAAAAATCTATGTAATCATACCTGGTAGTATTTCGAAACACAGGGTCTTTCTCTCTTTCGTCCAGCAGAAGACAGTAGCAACCCAAACCCCAGTCTGAAGAGTGGTTTACAGAACAAATAAAAAAATAAAAATGCCAACTTTTGTCCACAAAATGGAATTGTTCTCATGCTGGTAGACGAGAGAATTACACTAATACGATGCTATAGCAAATATAACTCAGGAACAGACGAACGTATCATGTTGCTAAGTTCGGTTGATACGAACTGGTCTGAACATTTGGAATCTTTGTGCTAATCCCATTGCCGGTGTCAGGAAGACAGGAAAAGCTGGCAAGAGGAGGGGAGGGAAGGGGAGGGAAGGGGGGGGGGGAGCGGGACATCGAGCCTTGTGTGTGGGTCTGTGTGTCCTAAACATGAGAGAGAGAGAGAGAGAGAGAGAGAGAGAGAGAGAGAGAGAGAGAGAGAGAGAGAGAGAGAGAAATTAAAAAAAAAAACTCAAACTGAAATAGTTTAGTTTTAAAACGGAGTGACTGAGGGCGGAAAATGAAGCAAAATAAAATTATTTAGAAATGGAGGGGGTTAGTTGCCGCCAAGGACACAGACAAATAGAATACAGGACAGGACAAGACACAATGTATTTCGACCTCTTGGGTCTTCTTCAGGCGAAAACGCACAGATATGAATAACATTACGGAACACATTTCACAGTATTTAGACTTTCTCCTTCAACCCATAGTACAGAGCCTCCCCACATACCTCAAAGAGACACAACCCACACACTCAACATGATTAATTCATGCAACACAGACCCCACTTTTCAACCCAGCCTCCTCTTCACACTTGACGTGGTGTCACTCTACACCTCTATCCCCCACGCCGATGGGACTGAAGGCCCCCACATTCTTCCTCGACAAACGGCCCTCCCAACCAACAACACCCTCCCACTACTACACTGGTCAGACTTGCAGAATTAGTCCTCACCCTCAACACCATTCAATTCAACAATCCCACATTCTCACAAAAAATTAGTGGTGTTGCTATGGGCACAAAATGGGACCATCCTATGCATACCTCTTCATGGGATACTTGGAACACGGCCTACTAACCCACACAGGATTTATACAAAAGGTACAATGATAATGGACTAGGAGCCACATCCATGCCCAAACAAGATCTCCTCAACTTCCTCAACCTTGCCCAGACCTTCCATCCATCCATCCAACTAACCTACACTATTTCACAGTCAGTTAACTTCATAGACATAACCATCTCCCTCGAAGATGGCATACTCAAAACTTTCATTTCTAAAAAAAAACCCACTGATGCACGTGCATACCTAAACTACACATCCTCCCACCACCCATACACTAAAGAAGGCATTCCATACTCACTATTTCTCCGTCTTCGCAGACTTTGCTCCAGCGAAGAAGACTTCACTATACAAGCAGCCAAAATGTCAGAATTTTTCACAAACCGTCGATACCCAGTTCCATCATCAACGAAGCTCTCAGCCGCACCACAGCCATGCCCAGAACATCATCTGCTCTGGAAACCCAGCATCCAAAGGAGACAGACAGACCCACCGCCGATCTCCTCTTCCACCCACCCGCCCGCCCTCCCCATCTGCAGGATTCTCAAATCCAATTGGCACATTGTGCAAAACCACAAACCTGCCCTCCATACCAGACCCATGATCACATTCAAACGTGATATAAACCTAAAAGATCTTCTAGTGCGGTTCAAATTGAACAGAATCTCCACACCTACACCACCAGCTACTCACCCTTGCTCAAAACCTAATCGTAAAATCTGCCCCCTTACCAAACCAAACACCATCCTACAGGGCCCCAAAGACTCCTTCGCTATTAAACACACATTCTCCTGCCAGAGCCGCAACATTGTATACGCTATCCACTGCCAGCTGTGTGGCAAGATCTATATAGGTGAAACATCCCGCACACTGGAGACACGCATCTCTGAACACCGGCCGACATCCGCCACCACCAACCCAAACCCGTTTGCCCTACATTTCAACCCCTCAACACAACATCAACCCAAAGTCACACACTCTGGCAATCACAGAGTGACAGCTTTGAACGCACATCACGAGGGACCCATCTCATTGCCAAACTTGGTACTCTACAGCCACAAGGCATCAACATCCAACAGTAGCACACATATACATACCCACCAACACCAGTCGGCAATATCTTCCACCAACACACACACTTGCATACACATATACATACCCCACCACTTCAACCAGTCGGCAATATCTTCCACCAACACACACACTTACATGTACACATACACACACACCACCATCATATACCCCACACTATCCACTTCATATAGAAGTTGCAGCCGCCCTCCATTTATTTTATTTTATTTTAGTGATTTATTTATTTATCTTTTTATCATTTTTTTAAATTTCTAATTCATTTCATTTTATTTATTTTTTGAATATATGCGAACATGAGGAGATAAGTGGTTTCTCGTTCTTCGTTTTCACTGTCCTAAATGTTATTTGCTTTCGCCCGAAGAAGACCCAAGAGGTCCAAATGCATTGTGTGTCTTGCCCAGTACTCTATTTGTCTGTGTCCTTGGCGGTAACTAAACCCCCCCTCTCTTTCTAAATTTTGCTTCATATAGTTTAATTGCAAAGGCCACCCACCTTTCTGCAATGATGCGTCAAAAAACAAAAGTAGAACAGACAACACACACACGATCGGCGCATTTACGGCAAATTATGAGTGAAAATATTTGCGTAGCTAAACGTTCTTCCTGAAATTACTCTGGCACTTGTATGTTAACTGATAGCAGCTCTTCTCTTCGTTTTAGTGTTTTAAATTGAACATAGCTACAGAGCAAATTACAATTGTCTTTTCATTTTGCAGTAAAAGAAGCCAGAGAGAGAGAGAGAGAGAGAGAGAGAGAGAGAGAGAGAGAGAGAGAGAGACAGAGAGAGACAGAGACAGAGAGAGAGAGAGAGAAGAGAGAGAGAAGAGAGAGAAGAGAGAGAGCGAGAGAGAGAGAAGAGAGAGAGGAGAGAGAGAGAGAGAGAGAGAGAGAGAGAGAGAGAGAGAGAGAGAGAGAGAGGAAAGAGAGAGGGAGAGAGGAGATAGAGAGAGAGAGAGAGGAGAGAGAGAGAGAGAGAGAGAGAGAGAGAGAGAGAGAGAGAGAGAGAGGGGGGGGGGGGGGGGAGGCAAAGAAAAAAATATTGACTAAGAAAAAGAAGTCATGGCATATCGAAGGATATAGTAAAAAACAGAACCTAATATATTTGAATACAAAGCATGGTTACAAATTTTGCATATGCAAGACGGCAGAAGGCACACACACATATTAAACACAGTGACTGCGAAAGGTAGAAATGGGATGAAAAAAAAAAAAGAGAAGAGAGAGAGAGAGAGAGAGAGAGAGAGAGAGAGAGAGAGAGAGAGAGAGAGGAGAGAGAGAGAGAGAGAGAGAGAGATTACTAAACTAAGGATAAAGCCCCACTTGAAAGGGAAACACACCCAAGAATGCTATGTATGTGGCAGAAATAAAACGAATACGTAATT
>JADBJO010004668.1:107500-110000 GCA_016801955.1 Conus betulinus
GTGGGAGATAATATGGCGTTCATTAGAATATGTTTCGGTAAATAGTCGTCAGAGTTCGCATTCGATTCGTGTAACCTTACACCCCCTTGGGCATACCGTTATTAAGTATGGCTGCGTTGATAGAGTGATCAATACGTGTGTTGGGGACGTTTGTTTCCCGACACGAGGGTCTGTGTTCCTTGAATATTGAGCAGAGGAGATCATAGTACGTTTCGCCGCCCCTGGTAATGCTAAATTATATGTCGCTTTTGTTGACTTTAAGAAAGCTTTCGACTCTGTAAACAGGAACATCCTCTGGAATATTTTGAGAAAAATTGGCATTAAAGGGAAAATGTACAAGGCTCTTAGAGGAGTGTACGTTTCAGTAGTGGCTTCCGTGCGCGATAAAGGCGAATATTCAGATAATTTCAATTGTCCTCGTGGCGTTAAACAGGGATGCCTACTAAGCCCTCAGCTGTTCTCATTCTTTATAAACGAATTAGCGATAGAAATTAACAAAAACGGCAGGCACGGTATTCAAATGATACCAGGTACAGTTGAAATCTTCCTGATGCTATTTGCAGATGATGTTATTTTACTTTCTGATACCACCGTTGGTCTACAGAACCAGTTGACCACTCTCAAAGAGGAAGCAGACCGATTACAGTTAACTGTTAACCTAGATAAAACAAACATTATGGTCTTTAGAATGGGGGGTCATCTTTCCAGACATGAAAAATGGTGGTACGGTAGTGAAGAAGTAAGAGTGACAAATAGTTACAAATATCTTGGATTAACATTCACAACTAAGCTAAGTCTTAATGCAGGACTGACAGAAGTGTGTAGAAAAGGGAAAAAGGGTGTGATTGAAATTCTTAAGTCATTAAGGAAGTTGAATCCATTGAACCATCAATATTTTGGAAACTTTTTGACACTCAGATTACTCCCATATTAACGTATGCAGCGGAAGTGTGGGGTACTCTTGACATCACCAAATTGAAAAGGTACACACATTTGCAATTAAACGTTTCATAAATGTCCCATTACATACTTCTAACAAAATGGTTTACGCAGAGTCGGGGAGATATCCTTATATATATGCACTTATATTAAATGTATTAAGTATTGGCTAAAACTTCTGAAATTACCACAAACAAGACTGTGTAAGCAGGCATACAAAATGTTATTACAACAACATGAGAATGGAAAGTTAAACTGGGTGTCCAAAGTAAAGAAATTCTTGACGGAAAACGGGGGTTTGGTGTTGTTTGTTAAGTCAAGAAGTAGGGAACGATAAACTGTTCATTTCTGAATTGAAAGATAGACTGGTGTGTATGTTTCAACAAAATTGGCATTCTAATATGGAAGGAAATGATAAATATGAAATGTTCCTTTCATTCAACAGCAACCTGCAAGCTGAAAAGTACCTATCAGTAGTAACAGACAGATGGCATAGAACTGTACTTGCACGTTTTCGAACCAGAACCTTGGGTCTACATGCAAACAAAATATGGTTCATGCCTGGCACAACAGCAGTTAATAACTGTCCAGTATGTAAGTCAAATGACAATGAAGACGAGTGCCACTTCTTATTCCACTGCGAAGCTTACAGACAAATCCGCGAAAAATGTAGTTTGTTTCAGTTTGCTGCTGTAAAAAGCCACAATCTAGCCCGTGTGCTGACACTGGAAAATGAACTGTTGATCAAATCTCTAGCAAAATACATTGCCGAAGCATGTAAAATTAGGAAAAACAGCCTGACTTGATTTTCTGTTTGGTAAACTCTTTTCCTTATTCAGTGCCCAGCGGTCATTGGTTATGAGATTATGAATGTAACTTACTTGAATGTACATGTGTGTGTGTATTCTTTGTATTTGTCAAGATGGGCAGGTATGAAATTGACGTGAAACTGTTCCTACATATATACAATGTTTATAGTTGTGTTAAAGTAGTCGCTATACATGCATGTCTTAGATATTTTTCAAGGGAGAATACGCCCCCATGTCATGATGGCTGTACTGCTATTGACATTAAAATATCAATGAGTCTCAATGAGTCTCTCTCTCTCTCTCTCTCTCTCTCTCTCTCTCTCTCTCTGTGCGTGCGTGCCTGCGTGTGTGCGTGCGTGCGTGTGTGCGTGCGTGCGTGCGTGTGTGTGTGTGTGTGCAAGACACAATGCACGCTCGTGCGTGCGTGCGTGTTTGCGTGTTGCATGCGTTCGTGCGTGCGTGCGTGCGTGCGTGCGTGCGTGCGCGCGCGCGTGTGTGTGTGTGTGTGTGTGTGTGTGTGTGTGTGTGTGTATGTGTGTGAGTGTGTGCGTGTGAGTGTGTGTGTGTGTGTGTGTGTGTGTGTGTGTGTGTGTGTGTGTGTGTGTGTAGTATTAACACATCGCTTGAAGTTTTATAAAGACAAAAGCACAATTGTCTGTTTAACTCCAGCAACACCTATATACATTATTAAAGCACTATAACTTATAAAATAAGTTTACCTCTTTCAAAAAAAAAAAAAATAAGATCCACTG
>JADBJO010004668.1:117500-120000 GCA_016801955.1 Conus betulinus
CACACGTGACCAAAGCTAATTGTCACAGCATGAAGACTAACAGCCAGACTATCACTTCAGGTCCAACTGAGGAGAAAAAAACACACAACCATACAAGCAAGACTGGACAAAAAAAAAAAAAACTGCAACAAAAATGTCTGGAAGAGAAGCAGGACACAGTCAGGAAGTCAGCGCACTTGTCTGCTGGAAACCTATGACGTAGTCATGAAGAAATTGGATGCTAAGACAAACAAGACCTGGTCAGAGGGGGGCGCACTTTCCTTTCCGAATCCTCCCCACGCCGTCCTGACCTAAAGAATCAGACAGAGTAGTGGGTCACAGCAGACATCACTGTACACCACAGAAATGACCTGGCGGCACTGCAGGGTCTCCTCCGGTGGGTTGCTTCATGACGACATGACATTGACTGCTCCCCCACACATTGCCGGTGTACGGGTCAGGGTGTGGCTGTGGACGGGCAGCCTGAATGAACGGCGTGGGAATGACGTCACTGAAGTGGCATGGAAGATGGGACAAGAAGAACAGCGAAAAGGTTTGAATTTTTTTAAAAAATATGCACGTGGTAAAGCTAATGATTCAAGGGTGCAATTACTCATATTTATTATCATTAATCCTGAGCAACAGAATGTTATTCGTTCTCTGTGTTCATTGGAAATGCTGCTGCTTTCTCCCCGCTTTTTTGTTCCCATTTACCTTTTCCCTTTGCTTTTGTCCATTGTTAGTAATCTGAACTGTGCGTCAAAGTTTAATACACTGTGAGAGTTTTGTACATTGAAAAGGAAAATAAAATGATATTACTAAAAGAAATAGTCACCAGGGAGTAAGATTCTCTTGCTTTCTAGCCAAGTTATTCTCTATATTCTGGTTCCAGCGCTTTCCCTGATCCCTGATCAATGAACACATCACGACAGCGGAATTATGAAAAACAACAACCTCCCGTCTTCCCACTCCCCAGCACCACAACCCCGCTCTTCCCCCAGGCAAGCGATGGATCATGCGAAGCAAAACAAACCGTCTGCCCCATCCCATCCTTCATTGTCTCCCTGAAAACAAACAAAACAACGAAAGACGCACAATCACCAAACTGATGAACAGACAGAGAACTGCATTCCAAGGACAATTTTGAAATACAGATGACTAACAACAGCCTAATAATCTGCTGACTATTGCTCATTTCCTGACGTTTGAATTGCAAACGATTCCCTCTGGAATTAACAGGCAATCGCTCTGCTCGAAATAGGACCGTGGGGACACGATTATTGGAAACGGGATAGGGGTGGGGGTGGGGATGGGGGGAAGGGGGGGGGGGAAAGGGGGTGTTTACCATAAAGTGGCCACAGGCCTTTGTACGGTATTCTATTTTCCTTTTCAAATTACAAAACTTCTAAAGTATATTAAACTTGACGCACGATTAAGATTAAAAAACAATCCGTGAGAGAAAAGAATAAAAGCGAACAGAGAAAAAACGAACAAAAATGGGGAGAAACCATCAGTCTTTCCAATGAAAACAACAAATCATCTGCTGTTGCTCAGGCCTGAGGGAATTAAAACATGTGTCATGACATCATTGAGTACATTAGCTTTACTGAGTGCGTATGAACGCTTTAATTTCTTTATCAAAACCCTTTTTTCCATAACAAATCTTGAATAAATGTTAGCGAACCGCCAAGAGAAACGTGGACAAACGGGTCACAAGACAAAACACGACGCGTTTCGACCTCTTAAGTCTTCTTCAGGCATGACACAAACAAATAGGACAATGAAATGAACGAATAGCTTAGGTTTTTTTCTTGTTGTTGTTGTGTTCCCCCATCTTCCATGCCACTTCAGTGACGTCATTCCCACGCCGTTCATTCAGGCTGCCCGTCCACAGCCACACCCTGACCCGTACACCGGCAATGTGCTGGGAGCAGTCAATGTCATGTCGTCATGAAGCAACCCACCGGAGGAGACACTGCAGTGCCGCCAGGTCATTTCTGTGGTGTACAGTGATGTCTGCTGTGACCCACTACTCTATCTGATTCTTTAGGTCAGGACGGCGTGGGGAGGATTCGGAAAGGAAAGTGCGTCCCCCCACACCCCCCCCTCCCCCTCTGACCAGGTCTTGTTTTTCTTAGCTTCCAATCATTGCGTGGCATTTTTTTTGTTGTTGGTCGTTGTCTGTATATTTGTTTGTGTTTATGAATGTGTTTTTATTTCTCTCTCTCTCTCTCTCTCTCTCTCTCTCTCTCTCTCTCTCTCTCTCTCTCTCTCTCTCTCTCTCTCTCTCTCTCTCTCTAAAATTGAAAAATTCTGAAGTCTGAACTCTCTCTCTCTCTCTCTCTCTCTCTCTCTCTCTCTCTCTCTCTCTCTCTCTCTCTCTCTCTCTGTTCTCCTCACTTGGGTCTGAAGCGATAGTCTCACTGCAGTCTTTCGTGTGACAGTGGAAGCTTTGGTCACATGCGCAGCACCTGCTTAGCGCCCATGACGATGACGGATCTGTCACTGACCAAATGTATAC
>JADBJO010004668.1:125000-130000 GCA_016801955.1 Conus betulinus
CACTGCTTTGGCCGTGCTGAGCTGACTGATGGGCAACACACTGCTTTGGCCGTGCTGAGCTGACTGATGGCCAACACTGCTTTGGCCGTGCTGAGCTGCTGACTGATGGCCAACACTGCTTTGGCCGTGCTGAGCTGCTGACTGATGGCCAACACTGCTTTGGCCGTGCTGAGCTGGCTGATGGCCAACACTGATGGCGTGCTGAGCTGGCTGATGGCCAACACTGCTTTGGCCGTGCTGAGCTGACTGATGGCCAACACTGCTTTGGCCGTGCTGAGCTGTTGACTGATGGCCAACACTGCTTTGGCCGTGCTCAACTGCAGCATCTGGCCCTTGACAACGGCAACCGCCAGCTCTAATACCCAACACCTCCCTGGCAATGCCAGAACTGGCCTTACATCGTTATCCATACAAAACGTTTCCGTCTCATGACCTCATTTGTCCATTATGTACTGAGAGACAAGACGATGAGGTGCATTCTGTTCTCTGTTGCCCAGCACTCAGACACATACGTGAAACGTTAATTAAGTCCAGTTATTATAGACATCCTTCACTGTTCTGACTGAGTCTGCTAATGTCATTGTCCATACCTGAAGAAGTACATCACCTTTCTTTGTTTTTGTATAAAGGATTTAAGCTGAGAAGTGTGACTGACGGAAATGTATACGAATACATTTTATATTTGGGTTTTATTTTGAATCTGCTACATATATTTCTTCCAGTTGAATGTTCACATCCCCGTTCATGATGAGCTGATACCTGATATGAATAAAATATTTTGAGTCTTGAGTCTTTGGTCCTTTGCAGAATTCCTAACATCTATTCGATTCTAGGAGTGCTGGTCGGAAAGTTAGTACTTCCGACGACACGATGAGCCGGCGTCTTGAGTGCGATAAGTATTCTGAATCACTTCGTGTATAAATGGCTAGAAGGATACTATGGAGTTCTCAGGCTTCTGTCAATGTCAAACGGATCCAGGATCTGGCCTTCGATTCAGATCCGCACTCAGATGACATGGCGTGATCTTGCTGACAGACACAGAAACAAACCACACCAGAGGCCTCGGGTGAAAAAGAAGACAATCTTCTTAGGGGAGGTGAGAAAGAAAGAGGGTAATGTTTGTTTTTATGGTGAAACAATAAAAGGCCCACGACTGCAAACGAATGCAACTTCCAGTACCCATTTCAGCAGAAGACGTGCGGTCTTTTTGTGGGTGTCAATGGCCAGGAAGTTTGAAGAATTCTGAACAGTGCAGAAAAGAAGAGAACCGCGAGGAGATGAACCCCAAGCAGAAAACACAAGAACACAGAGGGAAAAGAACGGAGAGGAATCAAAGAATACAGGGACAAGAACAAAAGAGCGAAAAAGAACGGAGAAGAAACAAATAATAGGGGGGAAAAAAAAACAAAGAGGGGAAAAAGAACGGAGAGGAAACAAATGATACAGGGACAAGAACAAAGAGGGAAAAAGAACAGATAGGAAACAAATAATACAGGGAAAAGAACAAAGAGGGGAAAAAAACAGAGAGGAAACAAATAATACAGGGACAAGAACAAAGAGGGGAAAAAGAACAGAGAGGAAACAAATAATACAGCGACAAGAACAAAGAGGGGGAAAAGAAACAGAGAGGAAACAAATAATACAGGGACAAGAACAAAGAGGGGAAAAAGAACAGAGAGGAAACAAATAATACAGCCACAAGAACAAAAGAGGAAAACGAAACAAGTGAGTGGAAAAAAAAAATAATAAAGAAAAAAAAGGAAATGCAAAGCACAGTGACGAAGAGAACAAGAAGGAAACAAAGAGAACACAGAGGGAAAGAAAAGCAGAACAGAGATGAAAAAGAAACAGACAAAGAAACGAAGAGAGGACAAATGAAAACGTCAGTAGCAAATCCGCATCGAAAGAATGACCAAAAAAAAAAAAAAAAAAAAAAAAAAAAAAAAAAAAAAAAAAAAAAAACCCCACCTCAGATTCATTAGACAGACAACGATGTCGAGTCGGTAAAAAATCTCATCCTCTCTCTCTCTCTCTCCCCCTCCCCCTCCCACACCCTTTCTCCCAACCTTTCACACACACCCCCTCCCTATCGTCCTCCTCTACTCCCCTACTTCACTCCGAACCCCTTTTTCTCATGGACCTCCTCCTCCTCCTCCTCACACCCCTCTCGCCTTCCTACCGTCCCTCGTCCGTCCGAGAGAGCGGAGAGGACAACCCCAACTTCGCATATAAAAAAAAGAAAGAAAGAAGAAATCGGTTTGGACAAGAATGTAAGCCATACAATGGCACAGCAGGAAGACCATCGCGGTGAAACACTCCCAGGTAAGTCTTGGAATGTGCTCGTCCCGTTCGGCTTCCTGCAGGCATGGAACTCATGAATTCTGGAGGCAGAGTTACAACCAAGAGTCCGAGCAGACAACAGACAGACAGACAGACAGATAGATAGATAGATAGATAGATAGATAGATAGATAGATAGATAGACAGATAGATAGATAGATAGACAGATAGACAGACAGAACAAACGAACGAATTTTATTTTCAGAGGGTAGTGGAGTAAGCATAACTGCTTTTTTTTTTTTTTTTTTACATCCAGCCTTCCGGGGCCAAAAGAAAAGAAAAGAAAGGAAAACAAAAACAAACAAACAAACAAACAAAAAACAAATTCTGAAATATAACAATACCAAACGAAACAGAAACTAATACACAAGAGGGAACACAGACAGAAGGGGGTGGAAGATGGTGGAGGTAGGGTGGGGGCGGGGGGGTGGGGGGCATTAGAGAGAGAGAGAGAGAGAGAGAGAGAGAGAGAGAGAGAGAGAGAGAGGGGGGGGGGGAGAGTTAAAAAAAAAAGCAACGAGAGACAAAGTGAGGGAGGGGGAGAGCGGGAGGGAGAAGCAAGGCATGACATTTAACATTAACACAGGACCAGCCACCGTGGCGAAGTGGTTAACGTCGCGGACTCCCGGCTGGGAGGTCGTGGGTTCGAATCCCATCAGAGTCATGTGGGTTTTTCTGCCCCGACCGGCTCCTACCCAGAGTTGAGTTTGCTGCGGACTCAGCTGGGAAGACTGGGACCACACAGTCGAGTTTCATCCACTTAATGGATGCGTTTCTGAGAGTGTTGCTCAATTTCCTGACCAACACTGCAGGTGCTTTTATCTCTTGGGCCTGGTTGACGCCGGGATATACTATGAAAGGAAGCGTAGAGTACAGCCCTGTCATGTAGTCTCAGACCGAAATGGAAATTCGTAGCATCATCTTAATCATCCTCATTCTCATCGATCAGCATTTTAAAAAAATGTCTCAAATTCTGTGGCCCTTCATGCCCTGCTCTCATGGTGACCTCAGTTTCGATGTCCCTCCCCTTGGTTTTGGTTTCTGTCGGGGTCACCGGTATCGGCGAATCCATGGGGGCTATCGTTGGACGGACGTGGTGGTGCCCTCCGGAGGAAGAGCTCACTCACGCCGGGTCCGCGACTAAGCAATTATTGTCATCAGTCGGGGGCTTAGTAGGTGGTGTCCTGCGTATATTAGATCAGAACAGGCGCCACTGAACACCACCGCCTCCTGACGACTTGACATTGACTGCTCCCTGTGGAATGTCGGTGCCGGGGCTGCGGCGGGGCTGACGGGCTGTGGCTGTAGACGGGGTGTCGGAATGAGCGGCGTGGGTGCACTGCCTCTGAAGTGGCACAAAGGTTGGGACAGCAAAAAAAAAACAAAACAAAAAAAAAACAAACAAAAAAGCATTAACATAGAATGTACACAGAGAGAGAGAGAGAGAGAGAGAGAGAGAGAGAGAGAGAGAGAGAGAGAGAGAGAGAGAGAGAGGTTGTGAAGGAGACGGTAAAAATTTCATCATTAAATTCAGGTCTTACCTAAAAGAAACCAACCATGTATAACTTTTCCATTAAATATCTGTGGTATGATTGTTTGAATGATAATAAACTGTTTTTTTTTTTTGATTTATTCTGGGATTTCATCCATAATTTCCTTCCTGAATAGGTAAGAGATGCCATGAAGAGATCAGTTCTTGGATGAGGGATAACTATTGTTCTTTTTGTTACGAAACTCTCGTACAGGGGAAATTTCTCTCAGATAGGTAGATAGGCAAACAGACAGACAGACAGGCAGACAGACAGAATGACACACAGATAGATAGATACATAGATAGACTTTTCATAAATAGATGCATAGATAAATGCATAGATAGATACTTTGACGCTTGAATGATTTACGGAGGTCGAAATATGTCTAAGCTGCCCTTGAATATCAGCGAGTTGGCATCCATGCAAAGTCAAAACAAAGATGAACCCTCGAAGGAATAAACTGCAGAGAGAACGCAACACGCTGGCCGCCCTTGACAAAACCAGGGGGACCCATGAACGAACCAGACTAGAAGAAAAGGGAGGTAACCGGGTCAGTCCTAGCACCTCTCCGCAGCTGTGTGTTTATCTGTCTGTCTATATGACGGCTCAGGCGCCAACGATGCCATCTTCCACCGAGTTCCCATCCTCCGTGTCTCCCCCCAACCGGTGTTATTCCCCACGCCGCCCATTCGCCTAAGCCATGCACAGCTGTATACAGGGTTGTGTCTTGTCGTCGCGCGCCCAAGAGCAATCCAGAGGGAGCAGTCAATATAAAGGCGTGATAAGGCCAACTCTCATTTGCCAACGGCCATACCACGTTGAAAGCACCGGTTCTCGTCCAACTCTCATGGGGGCCAGCATAACTCAGTGGTAGAGCGCCGGTCTCGTAATCTTGGTGATCCTGGGGTTGCGGGTTCGAATCTCCGCTGGGCTGTTTCGGTACAGGGGGATTTTTTCCTTTTGTAACATTGGTTCTGACTCCAATTCCCATACAGTCCTTCGAATGAGACTTACAAACCGAGGTTCCGTGTGTGAACGCACTCATCATAACATCTTGCACACACGTAAAATCCCATCACCAACTTTCGGAAGAGAAGGCCAGTTTGGCCGTTGGTATGGATGACGCATG
>JADBJO010004668.1:132500-135000 GCA_016801955.1 Conus betulinus
GAAAACACGAAACAGGACATAACCCAAAGTACAAAAACATTTGAATGAAACGAAACAACTAACATGACAACAACAACAAACAACAACAACAATAACAACAGCAACACGACGACGACGACGACGACAACAAACAACAACAACAACAATAACACATAACACGACGACAACAACAACAACAACAAAACAACGACAACAGCAACAACATAACAACCATAGTAGCATATATCCCACACGCCCCACTCCCTTCCACGAAAAGATAACAAAACAGAAATTCTATCTTCTAACATTGTGATACTGATATAGGAGACAGAAACAGCCAACAACGGATCAAAAGAAACACACGGACACAAACTAACGCTAAAGACACCAGAAAGAGAAGCAAGAAAGAAAGAAAAGAAAGAAACAAAAAAACAAACAAAAAAACCGAACAGTCACAGTCACAAAAACACCGAAAACTAAACACAATCACTTTACCTGAAGCAGATCACAGAAGACGATGCCAGACTTGGTTCCTGAAGTTGAAAAGCCGTAGACAGCCACCGGCAGCAGGGGACGACAGCAGCACTCGCCTGAACACGCACGTGCGACACGTCAGCGACTCGGGCCACTTTTCTCTGTCTCTCTGTCTTGGCTGACTGCGCCGTCGACAGGCGTGAAACGCTACTCAGTTGCTGCTGCTGCGGCTGCTGCTGCTGCTGTTGCCAGCAAAAAAGCCTGGACGCTCTTTTTATGGGCCAGACCCGACCGCACACTGGAACCGCACAGAGTGGCACTGTTGTTGCCGTTGGTGCTGTTGGTGGTGGTGGTGCTGCTGCTGCTGCTGAGCTTGTCTCTGAACTATTGGTGGACTTCAGCATCTGTGGTGATTTAAATCTCCTTCCCTCCTCTCTCTCACCCTCCCCACCCTCCCTCCCTCCTCTCTCTCTCTCTCTCTCTCTCTCTCTCTCTCTCTCTCTCTCTCTCTCGTGCGTATATGCGTCATTTTGTTATCTCCAAACTATCACCACCATCATCACTTCCCACCCCCTGTTTCATTCCTTCTCGGTTGCTCTCCACACCCCACCCCACCTCTCACTCAACCTCCTCTCCTCTCCCATCCAACCTCTCCTTCCTCCCACACCCACACCCATAAACCGCTCCCTACCCCACAAAACCCTTCTCCTTCGTGCCCATCCCCACCCTCTCCCCACACGCCCTTACACCCCCCCCCCCCCCCTCCTCCGGCTACTTGACCAATCCTCCTCCCGAAACACCTACCCATTGGCATTGTTCTCGGCAGCCAACGCACGACAGTCGGCAAAAAACACTCCCTGCGTCATTGCCACACAAACAGCGCCCGACACGATCATGTGACGTCACAAGGTCCTTGCGGCCTACGCGCTTCGAATTATGGGAAGGGCCAGCTGAGTTCTATCATCTGAGAATTCCTCAAGGCCTTGACCGACTGGGTGTCCACCCGTCACACCCCTCAGCTTACTATGCCCGGCCAGGGGAATTAGGATTAGATTAACAAGTCCGCCAACAGATTGACAAATTCATGATAAAAAATGTTAGAACGAAGTGACGTTTTTTTTTTTTTTTTCTTCCTTTACCGGACATGTGGTGTCTTATAATATATACTGGTTGATTCACAAGAAAATGTTTATGTGAAAAGAGATCTTGCATACAAAACAAAAAAAATGAACGTGAACATACAATCAGAACATCTTGAAAAACAAAAACGAAAAACAAAGCGAAAAAAAAACCCATCGTGTACAAAAAATAGTCAAGGAAAATTAAACCTTGTATTCTCAAAATTTGGGAAAAAGAAATTCTAAAAGGAACTTAGAGTAAAAAGTAAATCCACCAGTTAACAGGGACAAAGAAATTACAAACAAAAAACACGACGCGTTTTGACTTTTCAGGTCTTCTTCAGGCAAGATAGGGCAAGGAAAACCTAGAACGAGCTGTCATTTACCTTCTTAAATTCGGCACAAAATGGGCGTTCTTTGGAGAAAAAAAAAAACTGCATAAAGGCATTAAACTGTGAGAGCTGGACACACTGGACATTCTGATGAAATTGAACTTGGAATCTGACGGTATGACCTTCACAGATGGACAGAAAAGCAGGCTGGATTTCTTGCCGACGGTCCTTTAAATCATGGTTCATAACAGGCGAAGTCAACGAAGTCACATTGTTTTTACTGTCTCCCATAAAACCTGGAATCATTTATTTCATTTTTGTTACATTTTTCGAAGCAACATCATCACATTATACTTTTTTGTTACAAAGACTGCCGCAACGTTTCATTGTGCGATGAGAGATTCATCGGATCTGATGTTTTATAGTGGAAAGGTTTTTTAACCAAATTTCGATGGGTTTTTTTAGAAGATGTATTTTAAAGTGTTGTGTGAATGAATGACTTGTGAGTTGATTTTAACGTGGTGACAGCCCTGATATGGCCCTTTGCGGTCGGCTGGGCTGTAAGCAACATTACCTTACCTATCTTTTGTTCGACAT
>JADBJO010004668.1:140000-155000 GCA_016801955.1 Conus betulinus
CATCGTAACATAAAAACCATACCTCCACGAGAGAAAAGAAAAGCAGAAAACAGCAATACAACACAACAAGAGACACCCACAAGATAGCAGAAAAACAGACAACAGCAAAGTAACGGAACTCTAAACATTCACAAGATAACAAATCAATAGACAGTTCATAGATAACAGAAAAAAAAAAAAAAAGACCAGATAAATGAACTACGGAAACCCACATAACAACAGAAGAATACACAGACAGCCACACAGTAACGAAACAACAGACAACCACAAAATAACAGAAGAACAAACAAGCATTGGAGAACACAATAACAGCAACCAGAAGTGACTCGCCACCAGCGCAGCGTCTCCTCCGGTGGGTTGCCTCATTTATGTCGATTTGACTTTCTCGCTCCCTGTGAATTGCTGGTGCAGGGGTAGCCGTTGGACAAGGCGGTGTGTGGCTGTGCACATAGAGCCGGAGGGAGCGTCATGGGAGAAATACCACGGAACTGACACAGGAAGATGAAACTAAAACAAACAAACAACAAAAACCCAGAACTTCCATTCTTTTGTTAGTTGTGTAATGAAGTATGGGTGTAGCAAGTTAATATTGCTTATAGCTCAACGGAACTGTCACCTCGTTCAACTCACAAGTGATTAAAACAAAAAGTTATTGATACAATGCAATCCTTTAATATAACCCTTCCACAACACTAAGAACATTTTGATAAAAATAGTTCTGTAAAATTCTAGATCGGAAATCGGAAAAAAAAATGTTAATCTCTTTTCCGAAATTCAAAGATCACATCAAGTAGGACATCTCTGAACAAGGTTTTCATGGAGTCTGCTGTCAAACGTTGATGTCTCACATCATGCAAATCCCAACACGCTAAAAGAACATGTTTCACTGTGAGTGGCGCATGACATGGAGTACGCCACGGAAATTAAGTATGGAGAAACGATAAAGTAAAGTAATGAGTAACTAAGTAAATAAAATGATGCTTTTCATTATGCATTCCTCCTCGCTGGCGTGAGCAGTCGTTACTTATTTTTTTTTGTTCAAGTATAACGTTCTGTATTAAATTCGATGAAGAGAACATCAACCTAGCGCATTTGTAATATGATGATTAGCAGTAACTTCCGACAATGTGTGCAGCTGAACAGCACGCTGCGATAGCACATAATGGTTCCAGTGGTTGCATTTGTCGTAATGCTCTGTATTCGTCATTAGTCTGAGCGTATTGCGTTATAAGGTTTTCTTTTTCATGAAATATAGCAACACCTGTATATATACAGTTCTAAAGTGTCTAGATTAGTCAGTTGAATAACAAAATGTTGGGAATTTTGGTCTGTCTTTTCTCATACGTTGCCCCAGTTACACTATTGCCACACCGTTTATTCCAGCCACCCCCCCCCCCCCCCCCCCCACACACACACACACACACACACACACACACACGCACACACACACACACACACACACGCGCGCGCGCGCACACACACACACACACACACACAACACACACACACACACACACACACGTACACACACACACACACACACACACACACACACACACACACACACACACACACACACACACACACACACACACACACACACACACACACACACACACACACACACACACACACACACACGTACACACCCCCAACACACACACACACACACACACACACACACGCACGCACACACACACACACACACACACACACACACACACACACACACACACACACACACACACACACCAGTTCTGCAGCTGCACCAGCTGTGACGATCCATGGGGAGTAAGCAGTATCAGACCATCATGATGCTCAGTGGTGGAGTCCACGTGAGAGAGCGTCCCCTACCTGTCAGGGGGCGCTACCACTGCCATCCAATCACCCACCCACCCTCCCCTCCATGAACTTGCTGATTCCGATGGTTTGACATGAATCCACCATAGACAGGAACTGGGGGTCATCACGACAGCATGACATGAAGGATAATGGAAGTGGTCTTGTTCACATGATCAATAAGGCTGATGAAGACCATGTTGTGGAGTGTCTTTCTGGTCTACAGAACGCGACAGGACTGTACACTACGCGACCTTTCATGAGACTATATTTAGACGTCAGGCAGGCCCGAGAAATACAAACACCTGTAGTGTTGGCTCGGAAACTGGACCAACATTCCCAGAATAACATCCGGCCAGTGGTTCACCTCCAAAGTGTGTGTCGAGTCTTCTCACTAAAGCCCGCATCACACCCAGCTATGGGTAGGAGAGCCGATAAATATAGCTTAATAGAGACTCGAACCCACTTTCTCTTAGTTTGCTGCTCGCCATGCTAGCCACTGGACCACAGCGGCCGATAGGTTGGCAGTCTTGCCCTAGTACGAGTAACTCCGGGTTTTGTGGATACAGAGAAAGGCCCACAATAGCATGGGATCGAATCTATGGTCTCTCTCTGTTTTTTTTCGCTCGTTGCTGACATAACCAAGACAACACCGACCGACAAACACGTCTGCTAGTCCCAATATTTAGACCGGTGTGCTGGCTGACCCGGCGGTGTCATGACAACATGGGCGCCAGATCATCGATTCAGGAACACACATCATTCAGAATACCAGTAACTCACTCACTGCCCACTGCTGCCTGTCCCCACTCTCTGGCTGTCCCTTACCACCACCCCCCCCCCCCCCCCCCCCCCCACACACACACACACACACACACCTCCATGTCACAGTGGTAGCGCTGTTCTGTCTGCAAGTAGTTCTACTCGTCCTCGTGCTTTTCTCGCTACAGACCAGACAACTACACCTGCAGGTCAAACTGACCATCCTAAACGCTGTCACTAGACTGTGTAACAGTTTCTTTTTTTTTCATGTTTGTTTTCAAAGGCAACTACTAATTCCCCAGACATGCATCATTCGACAGTTCATGAAAGGGAGAGCACCTCGTATAATGACAATAACGAGGTTTTTACAGTTATTTCCCGCCTATAGTGTCTTCTTCGTTGTCTGCCATGAAATCTGACAAACTGTGTCTGCGTCCGAGAAAGAACCGATTTTCAAAGTACACGAAGATAGACTCCGCCGTCCCCAAAACAATAAAAATGTTGAAGAAGCATCTACCTTCGGTCACTACGTTTTTTTTTTTATACAGAAAAAATCTCAAAGACAGCAAAGAATTCAAAGAAAACCGAAGGAGGCCGAGATTGACTGACTCCAGAGCAGATCGGACATTGAATCAGGTAGTAAAACGTGACCGTAGAAAGCATGGAAAGATTACGTTTCATGAACTAAACACTTTCATTTTTTTTTAATTTCGAAAAGTGAAGAGGCGACTAAAGCAAGTTTGTTATATACGGAGAATCTGTGAGAGAGAAAAAGAATGTTTTCTCTCAAAAGCAAACCATTGAACGAGAAGAGCATAGTGTGGATTCAGACTGCATACAACAGCAGAACAGTACTGAAGAAATGGATTTATTCCAGCGATACTCTAGAGGTACTAGGCAAAGACAGGATAGTGACCAAATGAAGAACCACGTGATCCTGTATATCTTGGACACACGCTGATCCCACGCCATGGGGATATCTCCTACACTGATGCCAGAACTCTGGAAACAGAAACTCCTAAAAGTGGGTAGAACATACTGACCAGAACGTGTGGCTTCCTGTGACCAAACATTTTTTGTGACAAGCCTTTACTTTCGTCAACACAACTTCTTTGCGTACAACTTTAGAGACAGAGGGAAAGGGGGAAAAATAGTCCACGTTCATTGTGGCTTCGCGCAATCGTGGCGTCAATAACACGAAAAAAAAGTTTGAAGAAGGTGAACGTGACCCTAAACAGGACAACAAATGTTGACCATTGCGCAGACCTTTGTCGTTTAGGAAAACAGGTTCTGCTACTCTGCCGCTTACATTCAGTTGCTATGCTGAGTTGTCAGTGTGAATGATGATTATGTGTTGAAATAACATTTTATGCATCGCAAGGACAGATTGTAGGAGTAGACCTTGGCCTAAAATCTTCATCCTTGCGTATTGAAGATCAATCAATCAATCAATCAATCAATCAATCAATCAATCAATCATCAATCAATTAATCATTCATTCATTCATCATTCATTCATTCATTCATTCATTCAGTCAGTCAGTCAGTCAGTCAGTCAGTCAGTCAGTCAATCATCAATCAAATCAATCAGTAATTTCATATAACTAAAAGTCGATCCCCACGAGCTTTGGACGTGTGCACCAGGCAAGCAGCTGTTTTTTTTTTTTCCGTTGACATGGTCTTAAGGTAAGTGAAGGTTTTCAGTCAGCCAAAATTAATCTTGAGTCTGATTGACCGTGCTTCCGTTGTTTGTTGCCATCCGCACTCCATGGTTGTACACATTATTTTCACCCTTGACTTTGTTTAAACATGATAAAAGGTTGAATTTGTTTTTTTGACAGAACAGATGTGTTTGGGGTATAAGCGTGTCCTTAGAGTTTACTGACTGATCTTACTCAGCTGCTCATCTCTCTAGATTCTTCATGTCGTTGTCGTTGCTGCAACGTCTTTAGCATCTTACAGCTTCTGTAGATTGTTCATGTCGTTGTCGTTGCTGCAACGTCTTTAGCATCTTACAGCCTCTGTAGATTGTTCATGTCGTTGTCTTTGCTGCAGCGTCTTTAGCGTCTTACAGCCTCTGTAGATTGTTCATGTCGTTGTCTTTGCTGCAACGTCTTTAGCATCTTACAGCCTCTGTAGATTGTTCATGTCGTTGTCTTTGCTGCAGCGTCTTTAGCGTCTTACAGCCTCTGAAAGGTCCACTTCAAAGTCAGATCTGAACTCAAAATCCTGGACAAGGTTCCATCGAGCTGTGTGACCACTTGATGTTAAGCTGTTTCGTTTTTTCTCTTCAGACCCCCATCACGCCCATTGATCTTACAATCTAAACGGGACATTCATTCCTGATTCCGCCTGAAATTCTTAGATCAAGAAAACAAAGTTCAAACCATACAATGTGGTGAATGTCGACAGGGATGGCGCATCTGGCGACCTGTTTTTATTACTGTCATCAAAACGCATCGTCAAATCAATGAAAATGAGATCCACTGCCTTCCTGTTGTTAACGTTTCCCAGCCACGAGTCTGTAACTGAACATACAGTCGTTTGACGTGAACGTTGTTTCCTGCTTCCCGACGAACTGATATGCAAATGTTCATGTCTCTCAACATAGGATGACAGCTGATAGGAGACTTGACGTTCTAACTGTCTGGATATATACACTAGTCACGAGTTTGCTGTGTAATTCTTTGAAGCATTCACATTCTCTTTTTGTGGAAAGAAAGAAAGAAAAAAAAAAAAAGGAAAGAAAGAAGAGAAAATAGAAAGATCAAAAGAAGAAAAACCACGAAGAAGAAGATAATGGCGATGACGACGACGATGGTGACGATAGTGAAGTAAAAAGACAAAAGAAAAAGACGATGACGACAACATTGATAACAGCGGTGATGACGATGGGAAAAAAAAGAGTGGTCTATCGGCATGGTGCGCGTGTGTGTGTGTGTGTGTGTGTGTGTGTGTGTGTGTGTGTGTGTGTGTGTGTGTGTGTGTGTGTGTGTGTGTGTGTGTGTGTCCCAGTGAAGAAAAGATGAACGAATTCTCAGCATTTAATGGATTTAAAAACAAATGCTGAGGTAATAAATTATATGATGCCTCACGAGTGAATGATGACATCATCTGTCTCTCTCTCTCTCTCTCTCTCTCTCTCTCTCTCTCTCTGTCTCTCTCTCTCTCTCTCTCTCTCTCTCTCTCTCTCTCTCTCCTCATCCCTCTCTCTGTCTTTCTCTCTTTCTCTCTGTGACCCCTACCGCCTCTTTCCATTCTGTTATGGACTGGTCATCAAAGCATTTTTAAAAACACAACAGAAAAGAGTACACGCGTCATGGGGAACCGTAAGCATCCAGAATTTTCCTTCCTCATTCAAAATTCAGCTTGTTTTAAAATGAGACGACTGCAGGCGGAAACCTAAACAAATTCCAAAAACGAATTATTCGCAAGTCCGCCAAACTACAGGGACAAACAATTTACAAGAAGACCTAAGAGGTCGAAACGCTTCGTGTTTTGTCTTGAAATTTGGTTGTCCCTGTTGCTGGTGGACTCCCTAGAAATTCTGTTTGAAATCCAAAATTCATGTCAGATCATTACGCACGATCTGTCCTCTGTCACGTGGTGAAAGTGTTGTTGTGGTCCTGAGAGCGATTTGCATAAACACGTGACGTCATCTTCCATTCATATCGTCGTCTGTCTGGCGCCGAGATGTGGTTGGCAAGAAGGGAGGGGGGTCACTGAATGACGTCTGTCAATTGAAATAGCATGGCGCTCAACTCTTTTTGTTTTAAGCAAAAATCATTACACATGGTATAATTTGTATCTTGTAGATAGATAGATAGATAGATAGATAGATAGATAGAGAGAGACAGATAGACAGAGAGAGATAGACAGAGAGAGAGAGAGAGTGAGAGAGAGAGAGAGAAATATATAGATAGACATACAGATATCTAGATACATAGACTGACAAACAGATGGATAGATAGATAGATAAATAAATAGATAGATATCTAGATAGATAATAAATAAATAGATAGATATCTAGATAGATAAATTGATAGATCGACAGAAAGACAGACGGATAGATAGGTAGATTGATAAATAGATAGATAGACACACAGACAAGTAGAGAGAGAGAGAGAGAGAGAGAGAGAGAGAGAGAGAGAGAGAGAGAGAGAGAGAGAGAGAGAGAGAGAGAGAGAGAGAGAGAGAGAGAGAGAGAGAGAGAGAGAGAGAGAGAGAGAGAGAGAGAGTTTTGGAAGTCTTTAGTAAACAACAGCATCGAAATCGAAAGAGAAAACCGCGTGACTAGATAGTTTTGGAAGCCTTTAGTAAACAACAGCATCGAAATCAAAAGAGGACGCCGCTTGCCTTCTGGGAAGAAAAGCTTCAAGCTTTCTTGAGAGGAGTCCTGCGAACAGTGGGCTTTCCGACCGAGAAAAATGTTCATGTTCGAACTGACAGGATGTCTCATCTCTGCATCGTTCTCATTCTGAGCCATTGTTTTTTTTTTTAATCTCAGATCGTGTGTTCCAGGTTGCTGAACTTGTGACATTATATACTGATTATATATTCGTAGCATTTTGCCGATCACAGAAAAGAGGTCCTCGGGGTCAGCTACCTTCGTGCAAGACAGGTGCGCTGTTTTCTAGAGGCAAAGTACTTGTAAGATTGTATGGCATACAATTATGCATGTTCATGGGATTTTTTTTTCTTATATAAAAACAGGTGTTTCATAAATCTAGGAACTTTCATTATTTTTTTTTTTAAAGTAGTGACAAGAATCGTCAAATGAAACATTTTCGAGATCTACCTTTTCACATCTAAATTGGATTCCTGTCATTATTTTTTTTTTTTCTGAAGTCCATCTTTATTATTATAACACAGTATGTATTATTCGTCTTTTTTCGTTTTTAACGAAAACCATTTTTTGTTCGTATTCTACAGACACGGAATGAAGCAAAAATAACACCATAACATCTGGTTCTTTCTGTTCATTTTATTCAAATCATCTGGGAAAAATGTGGTTTCTGATGTCTACACACCGCAATCACGCACAGCTCACATGTCTTTCATTTCTGCGCTGTACCGCCACATTCCCTCAGTTTCTTGGGCATGGCAAGAAGTGAACACATCATAGCAATACACGGACTTGATGGGAAAAACTACTATACTTAATGGCATAGCTATAAATGAACACATCATAGCAATACACGGAGTTGATGGGGAAAAACTATACTTAATGGCATAGCTATAAATGAACACATCATAGCAATACAGGGAGTTGATGGGAAAAACTATACTTAATGGCATAGCTATAAATGAACACATCATAGCAATACACGGAGTTGATGGGGAAAACTATACTTAATGGCATAGCTATAAATGACACACATCATAGCAATACACGGACTTGATGGGAAAAACTATACTTACTTAATGGCATAGCTATAAATGAACACATCATCATAGCAATACACGGAGTTGATGGGGGAAAACTATACTTAATGGCATAGCTATAAATGAAACACATCATAGCAATACACGGACTTGATGGGAAAAACTATACTTAATGGCATAGCTATAAATGAACACACATCATAGCAATACACGGAGTTGATGGGGGAAAACTATACTTATGGCATAGCTATAAATGAACACATCATAGCAATACACGGAGTTGATGATGGGGGAAAACTATACTTAATGGCATAGCTATAAATGAACACATCATAGCAATACACGGAGTTGATGGGGGAAAACTATACTTAATGGCATATAGCTATAAATGAACACATCATAGCAATACAGGGAGTTGATGGGGGGAAAACTATACTTAATGGCATAGCTATAAATGAACACATCATAGCAATACACGAAGTTGATGGGGGAAAACTATACTTAATGGCATAGCTATAAATGAACACATCATAGCAATACACGAAGTTGATGGGGGAAAACTATACTTAATGGCATAGCTATAAATGAACACATCATAGCAATACACGGAGTTGATGGGGAAAACTATACTTAATGGCATAGCTATAAATGAACACATCATAGCAATACACGGAGTTGATGGGAAAAACTATACTTAATGGCATAGCTATAAATGAACACATCATAGCAATTCACGGAGTTGATGGGGGGGAAACTATACTTAATGGCATAGCTATAAATAAACACATCATAGCAATACACGGAGTTGATGGGAAAAACTATACTTAATGGCATAGCTATAAATGAACACATTATAGCAATACACGGAGTTGATGGGGAAAACTATACTTAATGGCATAGCTATAAATGAACACATCATAGCAATACACGGAGTTGATGGGGGGGAAAACTATACTTAATGGCATAGCTATAAATGAACACATCATAGCAATACACGAAGTTGATGGGGAAAACTATACTTAATGGCATAGCTATAAATGAACACATCATAGCAATACACGGAGTTGATGGGGAAAAACTATACTTAATGGCATAGCTATAAATGAACACATTATAGCAATACACGGAGTTGATGGGAAAAACTATACTTAATGGCATAGCTATAAATGAACACATCATAGCAATACACGGAGTTGATGGGGGAAAACTATACTTAATGGCATAGCTATAAATGAACACATCATAGCAATACACGGAGTTGATGGGGAAAACTATACTTAATGGCATAGCTATAAATGAACACATCATAGCATATACACGAAGTTGATGGGGGGGGGGGGGGGGGGGGGGGGGGGGAAACTATACTTAATGGCATAGCTATATAATGAACACATCATAGCAATACACGAAGTTGATGGGGGGAAACTACTTAATGGCATAGCTATAAATGAACACATCATAGCAATATACGAAGTTGATGGGGGAAAAACTACTTAATGGCATAACAAGAAATGAACACTTCATAGCAATACACGAAGATGATGGCGAAAAACTATACTAAATGGCATAGCTGTAAATGAACACATCATATTAAGACACGAAGCTGATGGGGGAAAAACTACTCAATAGCATAGCAAGAAATGAACGCATCATATCAATACACGAAGTTGATGGGGGGAAAACTACTTAATAGTATAGCAATAAATGGACACATCATAGCAATACACGAAGTTGATGGGGAAAAACTATACTTAATGGCATAGCTAGAAATGAACACATTATAGCAATACACGAAGCTGATGGGGAAAAAAAAACTATACTTAATGGCATAGCTAGAAATGGACACATCATAGCAATACACGAAGCTGATGGGGAAAAACTATACTTAATGGCATAGCTAGAAATGGACACATCATAGCAATACACGGAGATGATGGGAAAAACTATACTTAATGGCATAGCTATAAATGAACACATCATAGCAATACACGAAGCTGATGGGGAAAAACTACTCAATGACTTAGTTTGTGATTGGATGTTTGAGAGACACATGACAGAGCACGAAAATGTGTCTTCATAGTATGCAATACGATGACTTGGTCCTCTTTGCTGCTTTGCTTTGGTGTGGAGGAGCTTAATGTCACATTATTTTCATTGCATAGTTACACCGACAGAACTGAAGAACACCTCATTTCCAGCACTATTTTATATGGCCGCATCCCGCACGACAGCCTTGATCAGCGTGATAAACGTATTAATACCGTTGCTATTTTTGGTATCATCATCAAATCATCATCAATATCATCATCATCATCATCATCATCATCATCATCATCATCACCATCACCATCACCATCGCCACTAACACTGTGGCCGCTACACCAATGCTGTTCGACAATCCTCTGACTCTTTGCCTTCCTCCCTTCCTGTATCTATAGCTACTATTAATACTACATCTACTATTGTCATAATTATTATCACCAAAAGTGGTAGCAATCCTGCTGTATCATTTTTTAAAGATATTTTTCATCATCATCATTATCATTATTATTATCACCATAGCAATCTTTCTTATAATTATCATTATTACTATTTCAACCCGCATCGTCTCCTTCCCAACGGCCTCGTTTTCGTTCAACGCCCATCTTGTGCCGAATTCGAAAAGACAAATGACTGCTCGATGATCGTTTTCGTTGTCCTGAATGTTGTTTATGTTGCCTGAAGAAGACCTAAGACATCGAAACGCGCTGTGTTTTGTCTTGTAAATTGTTTGTCCATATTCACCGGCGGAGTTATTTAAAAATCCTTTTGATGATTTTTTTTTTTTTTTCAATTTCAGCCTGCAGTTACTTCACTTTGAATCTACTCAGCGTAGAAATCAAAACGTATGCGGACAGTTCTCTGCACACACTTCATGTACCGCCCTTCAGGCCGGTGGAGCCAAGTACAGTAAAGACATAATACACATGTTCAAACTGCATGCTGTGTGTCCCACCCTGCTCACTGTCTGTCATCACTGGGCTGTGTATGTGCACAGAATCTTGCCGCTGAATGAATGCCCCCGTCTCACACAGATTCGAACCATGGATCTCTGAAATTGTCCCAGGGCACCGTTTTTACTCTCCCCTGCCAAGTTTGGGATCAGATCAGTTCAGTGTGTATGTCATCCAGGTAAAGAGAGGGCCTGTAGTTACATGGTTAGTACATTTCTCTGTGGAACCGACGGGCATGAGTTCGAATGACTCCTGGTGGTGACTTGCTCTGGCTTGAAGACACTGTCTGCCCACCCAGCGCTAAATGAGGACCTGATTCAGACCAAGGAAGATCTAAGCGGCAGAAGAAGCAGGAGGAGGAAAGCTCTTGGACGTCGTGGTCGTCAACCTCAAACACTTCGCTGACCCGACTTTCATTACGCTATGTGATTTCACCCCCCCCCCCCCCCCCCCCCCCACACACACACACACACACACGTATTCTAGCTAAGAGACCAAGGAAACCTGAAACTTGGTGGAATTCTGAAAGGGAATGATCACGCCTTCTATACAGCCATGCCCTGGTCAAGTTCACTGCCAGAAGTTCACTGCCCCTGAACTGCCCCCGCTGCTCCGCTGTCCTTCGCACCCTGTGCCGGGGTAGCATTTCAGTGACGTATCGAACCATAGCATGGCGTAGTCCAAGGTTCATGAGAACGATGAAACTAGGAGAACTTACAAGCGCCGCCGTGACTTTTCTCTTTTTCTTTATCTCTTTCTCTTTTTTTTTTTTTTTTACTCCCAGTTCTTATAGAACAGGCAGTACTTTACGATGGGAACGATGAAATGCTGTGTGTGTGTGTGTGTGTGTGTGTGTGTGTGTGTGTGTGTGTGTGTGTGTGTGTGTGTGTGTATGTGTGTGTGTGTGTGTGTGTGTGTGTGTGTGTGTGTGTGTGTGTGTGTGGTCAAAATGTGATCCACTCGCTCCAGACAAAACTACTGGGCCGATCTTTCTGAAAATTCGTAGGTATGTCCATTATAGGTTAAGGATGATGCCCGATGTGTTATTTTACTGTTATAGTCGTTACTAACGGCCGTAACGGCCCATAACGGTTTTCCTTCTTTATGGAATATCTCAGAAAGTTACTAACAGCTATAACGGTATTTATTTTTCTTTTTGAATATCTCAGAAAGTACTTGGCCGATCTTTCTGAAAAATTGTAGGTATGTTAATTATTTGTCACGGATGATGCCCAATGTGTTATTTTACCGTTATAGCCGTTACTTCTTTATGGAAATACCTTAGAAAATACTTGGCCGATCTTTCTAATTTGTAGGTATGTTCATTATGGGTCACGGATGATGCCCGATGTTTTCTTCTTTATGGAATACCTTAGAAAGTACTTGGCCGATCTTTTTAATTTGTAGGCATGTTCATTATGGGTCACAGTAGAGCGCCTGACTCGTAATCTTGGTGATCCTGGGGTTGCGGGTTCGAATCTCCGCTGGGGCGTTTCGGTACAGGGGGATTTTTCCCTCGGAGTTAACATTGGTTCTGACTCCATTTTCCCATACAGTCCTTCGAATGAGACTTTAAACCGAGGTTCCGTGTGTGAACGCACGCATAATATCTTGCACACACGTAAAATCCCATCACCAACTTTTGGAAGAGAAGGCCAGTTTGGCCGTTGGTATGGATGACACGTTACACATAGCATGCACCTGCGTGAGAAATGGAAAAATGAAGGAATGAAGGAAGTAAGGAAACTGAGTGAACGGTATTGAATGATATTGACTGGATGACACGGGAAACGACCGAATGAAGCGCCAGCTGGCAGCTCTTCAGTCGGCACTACCCAGGTAGGCAGCCCGTTGTGTAAACGAGTGTTGATTGTAAAGCGCTTAGAGCTTGGGCTCTAGCCGAGAATAGGCGCTATATAAGTATTCATTATTAGTACTTGACTGATCTTTCTGAAAATTAGTAGGCATGTTCATTATGGGTCACGGATGATGCCCGATGTGTTATGTTAACCGTTATACCCCGTTACTAACGGGTATAACGGCCCATAACGGTTTTTCTTTTTTTATGGAATATCATAGAAAGTACTTGGCCGATCTTTCTGAAAATTTGAAAGTATGTTCATTATGAGTCACGGATGATGCCCGATGTGTTATTTTACCAGAATAGCCATTACTAACGGGCTATAACGGGCCAACGGTTTTTTTTTTTTCCTCTTTATGGAATATCTCACGCGTATTCAAGATAAACTGGGAGTACGTTCATATGCTTTGCATCTTGTTTCAGTTTGTTTGTTTGTTTCGTGTGTGTGTGTGTGTGTGTGTGTGCGTGCGTGCGTGCGTGCGTGCGTGCGTGTGTGCGTGCGTGCGTGCGTGCGTGCGTGCGTGCGTGCGTGCGTGTGTGCGTGCGTGCGTGCGTGCGTGTGTGTGTGTTTTTGTTGTTGTTGTTGTTGTTGTTGTTGTTGTTGTTGCTTCTAGGTGTTAATTGTTTGCTTTTAAGTGTTTGTTTTGTTTTAAGTGTTAGACACTATGAGAACCTAAAAGCGCCGCGAATCGTTTTCTTTCGTTTTTTTCTGTTCTTTTTTCTTTCTTTCTTTCTTTCTTTCTTTTTTTTCTTTCTTTCTTTCTTTCTTTCTTTCTTCTTTCTTCTTTCTTTCTTTCCCTTGTTTGTTAATTGGTTTGTTTCTTTTTTTTTTTTAAGTGTTTGTTTGTTTTAAAGTGATTGTTTGGTGTTAAGAGTCTCCAAACAGTAGAACTTAGGGGTTTCATGGCGGGGTGGTTGGTCAGTTGAGGATATACAGATCCTCGAGTCTTCCACTTAGTTCCAAAGTGAGGTGACCGCAGGCTGGAAACTGGAACAAACTTTAAAAAATGATTCTTAGTGAGTCCGCCGGAAACAACGAAAAACAAATTACAAGACAAAACACGACGCGTTTCGACCTCTTAGGATTTCTTCAGGCAAGTTTTTAAAAAAAAAAAAATTCAGGACAATGAAAACGAAGAACGTGCGATCATTTATCTTCTCATACTTGACGCAAGATGGGCCACTCATCGCCTGTCATCTCATGAAACAGCTCGGGACTTCAGGTGAGAAGACGACCGTAGCCCTGAAGGGATAGACAGAGACAGATGTGAAAGGTTCCTGCTCGATCTGGTCAAAAAGAAACCAAAGTGAACTTCCTAAGGCTTCCGTTTCCCTGCTAGGAACCAAGTGTCTCCGATAGCGATGAAGGTAAGACATCACTCTTTAATAGGGACACCTTGAGACGTCCACCCATCCATAAGTTGTGCGTTCGAATCCTGGCAAAACCAACAGCACCGGGGTATTTAGCAGTCGTGACTTAGATGCTGCCTGGACGCCCTAGCGTGAGAGGATTTCAGAGCCAGAACACGTGTCTGGGGGAGAGGTGGTGGGAGGGTGTTCTTCTTTGAAGATCTTCTGTTGTCAAGCTCTTTATCCCACCACAGTGTGGTGTTTGAGCAGGCCCCCTAATCCTTCACCGGGGAGTAGTTTTGGAAGAGTGGAGGGTAGGTGAGGCTCTAATCCAGAATCACTTCCCTACTCAAAGTCAGATGCCACGTGCTGTGACTGATATGGTTTGCTGTTGAAACGTTTAGATCATTTTGGGGAGGTGGAGAGTCATTGTGCAATAAAAGGGCAGGTCGATTTTCATTCTGATTTTTTTTTTTTCCCAACGCTGGCAGCACATGATGACATGACGTTCTCTCTTTGCTGAGATGTGATTTAGAGAAATTGTCCTTGTCTCTCTCTCTCTCTCTCTCTCTCTCTCTCTCTCTCTCTCCTCTCTCTCTCTCTCTCTCTCTCTCTCTCTCTTTTCGAAATTTTGACGGAAATAGATTTTGCGGTGGCGTGAATCCCGAAAAACGCAGAAGTGATTGTAGTCTGTTTTAAAAAAAGAAGAAGACAAAAAATATGACTGGTAAAATAGTAGACCCATGTCTCCCAGGAATGACTCGGTTCAGGTGTCCCCAAACTGCGTCAGCACCGACATTTCATCAAACGC
>JADBJO010004668.1:160000-167500 GCA_016801955.1 Conus betulinus
GTTGTTTTGTTGTTTCGTGTTCAAATCATCGATCTTGGCATTATACTGTAGGAGAATCAATCGGACAATATTCTATTTACCATCATTTTACGACTGTAACATTAGACAGACAGACAAACTGACCAATCGACAGACACAGCACAACACACACACACACACACACACACACACACACACACACACACACACACACACACACACACACAAAATACGCGCGCGCGCGCGCGCGCGATCGCGCACACACGCACGCACGCACACACGCACACAGATATACTTTGTATATAGTGCACGCAAACAGATGTACCTTTCTATACATACTGCCTTTTCCATGAATTGAGCCTCGAACGGATGTCAAACATGCGAAATGTCTACTACGCTAGCAGACAGAATCTTCTTCTTCTTTTTTTTTTTTTGGTTGGGCTTGAAGAAACAGTAGATACAGATGTTATTCAACAGAAAACACAAAGCAATGAACTGCGATGGAAGTGTGGGGTGCAGTTGCCCACATACACCCGGTATGTTGGGTTGGGTTTCCCTTGTTTTGGACCTTTGTCCTTTCACTGTGAAGGCTTTGTTTTTCATTTCCACATGGTCAACCGAAGCGAACTTCAAATAAACAACAACATCAACAAACAACAACAACAACAACAACACACACACACACACACACACACACACACACACACACACACACACACACACACACACACACACACACACACATCAAAAACAGATCACGATGTGAAGATAGAACTAAACAATAGTCACGCAGTTTCGAAACTCCTTGGCATTACGAAACGCTGATAATTTGAAAGTATAATGATACATAACGTGACAAGATACAGAAGCACTCTTTAGCTGGTGACACTTCAGTCACGAACCCCGAGAAATTCAATGGTCTTTGTGACGGACCATATTTCGTCCGGTCCCAAATTTTGGGGACGCGGTGGACCGGAACAGGTAAACCTGAAAAACCTGAAAAACCGGTTGACCTGTTTCCCTGGCAGCTACTCACCTGCGTTTTGCGTTTGTCGGGTGAACGAGGATTTCTCTTCAGTCTCCACAGAGCTTCCGGCTAGGCAACTTGTCCAGACGAGCCGAAAGGAGACTGAAGGTGTCTTCTCGCTGGCAGTCAGGTGTGTTTCCCTAGTTAAATGGAAGTTTGTTTTTTTTTTCCTGCAGGTGGTTGGGAACTTTCCAGTTCTTAGTAGAGGCCTAAAATATTGAATTGTTCCCTTGACATATTTTGTGTGATTTGACGAGACATAGGGTGACTGTAGGAAGTTGTAGTTAGTGAATGTGTGAGTCGAGGGGCTGATGAGAAGAACGGAGTGAGTAGAAAGTAAAAAAGATTATGTACACTTAAATGTGATCGGGGAAAAAAGTAATCTAGTTTAATCAATGTATAATTTAAAAAAAGGTGTTTGTCTTTTCCCTAAGGTGTGATAATGGTGTGAGTGTTAGTGAGCTCGCGCATAAATTATTGGAAATGTATTCTGATTCCTGTTGTGGAAACGTCCGGTGATGATAATGTGGAACGATGAAAAAAAAATTCTTTTCTGAATAAAAAGGGGCGAACGGAAATCGTTCCTTGATATGTAAATAGATACGTCTAGTGAAGATGATGTGCAAAAGTAAAAGCATTCTTTTCTTGATTAAAAAAAAAAGGGAGAAACGGAATTCGTTTCTTTAGTGTAATAATTGTCTTCTGGTACTTTGAAAGAGGCTCCATGTGGAAATCTTTCCTTCAATGTAAACAGTCATGGTGTTAATCAAGAAAATTGCTCTATTGTAATGCACCCACTGTATTGAAACTCTGTACATTTCATTTATGGCATCCCCCCCCCCCCCCCCCCCCCCCCCCCCCCCCCAATTTCCAGTAAAATGTGTTATGTGAAGAATGACTGCTAGTGACAATCAAGAACGATAAATATGAAGGAAGCAGGCTAGATAATCAAGGCAGCTATCAGTTCCCCAGGTGTCGGTGGAGCCCCGAGTCCGACCTGGAGCTGACTGCCCACCGGGTGTGGGGTACAGCCCGTGCCCAGCCGCTGTCTCCATCCAGAGGGGTGTGGAGAGGCTGACCGAGTGGTCAGTAGACGACACGTGTTTCTTCTGTTGTGTGGGAGTCCCTGGAAGCACTCCACGAACTACTTCCGTGATCGGCTTTGTTTTACGTCACGACGACGACGACGAGAGAACCTTTTCTGTTGTGTGGGAGTCCCTGGAAGGACTCCACGAACTACTTCCGTGAGTGACTTCTGAACTGTGTGAAGGCTGTGTGATTTGGGCCGGACGCGGCCAAGTGCACGAACTGTTTGCAGTGGCACTGCTGTGGGTGCCAGCTTGGCTTGCGCAAGAAAAAGAAAATGCTTGATATGTTAGTATAGTACTTAGTGTTGTTGCGCGCCCTTGATGATAATGGCCTGAGTTATTGATGTGCCTCCTTTTGTTTATTGTGTAACATGTGTTTGTTGTGATTTGATGGTTCAGGCAACACAAAAAAAAAAAAAAAATGGACGAAACTTAACTTGCTGCCTGGCTGTCTATGCTCGTGTGGTGTAAGTGTGTGTATGTGTGTGTAGGGAAAGGTTGTACACGCATCCAAGCTTCTTCAGGTGAGAGTCAGACAGCAAAACACGCACCGCACACCATCCGCAACAGTCCTGTTTGTCAGTGTCATTGACCTACGTGTTGTTTCCAACTCAGCCGACCTCGCTGCAGTCAGCAGAAAGTCAACAAACTATAGCAAACATCACTGAAACACGAAGAAGGACACCAAACTGACTGAATACACACATCTGTCGCAGCTGGGTGTATCCACGTCTTTCACGTGACGTCATTTCTCTCACACCAGAGCTGAAGGTCGCCTGCAGTATCTGTTAACTCTAAATTACTGCTTTAAACTCGCACCGTCTCCTTCCCAACGGCATCGTTTTCATTCTTGCGCCAAATTTGAGACGGTAAGTGACTGCTCGTTCTTCGCTGTCATCGTCTCTTGAATGTTGTTTGTCTTGCCTGAAGAAGACCTAAGAGGTCGAAACGCGTCATGTTTTGTCTTGTAATTTGTTTGCCCATGTTAACCGTTGGAGTTGCTTTCAATTCCTTTAAAAGTTAACTGAGAAAACGTTTCAATCAGAAAATGCATAACAAAAGCAGATAAAAAAACAACAACAACAAAACGAGCGGAATTACATCAAAATAGCGCATCGCTCAGAGAAAATATGTGGAGGGGGTGGGGGGTGGGGGGGGGGTTGGGGGGGGGGGGGGGGGGGAGAAAACAGACAGTGAGATACATCGAAAGAAGTGACGTTTAAAAGAACACATGGTAAAAAAGGGTATAACTTACTTCAATTTTGTAACCGTCGCGTCAACCGTTCGACATTTTTTCAAGCCCCCCCCCCCCCCCCCCAACACACACACACACACACAACACACACACACACACACACACACACACACACACACACCAAATATGATTGACAGTGCTCAAGAACTGACAAAGTGGTCCATTGGACGCGTTCCCTATCGTTTTACATATTGTGTAATTGATTTTTTTTTTTTCACTTTAAATAATGTTTTCTTCTGAGGTGCGGGGGGGGGGGGGGTTGCTTTATTTGTTCTTGTAATTGAATCATACAGGCATGCACATGTTCACACAGACACACACACACACACACACACACACACACACACACACACACACGCACGCACACGCACGCACGCACGCACGCACGCACGCACATACACACGCGCATGCTTGCGCGCACATTCACACACACGCACATCGTCTGATATCACTTTTAGTGGGAAGACGTTAAACTGAAGAACAACAACAACAACAACACACACACACACACACACACACACACACACACACACACACACACACACTCACAGAGGTAAAAGGACGTAGAAAACAAAAGAAAACAAGGCGTCCACCCCGCCCCTTTATCGTTTCACCACCAAAAGCGGCTACCATCCACCGTTTAAAGGCACAAAGTGTAACATGTACAAAGGAAACAGCAAACACAAAACAAAGACAAGAAAAACAAAGTAAAGAAAACAAAGTTAAGAAGAAAAAAGGAAAACAGAAGAAGAAAAAAAAAAAGGAAGAAGAAGAAAAAAAGGAAAACAGAAGAAGAAAAAAAGGAAAACAGAAGAAATGAATTGAATCCCAACCCGTCCCAGCCCTCCCTTCCTCTCCCTCTCCGCCTTGTGCCGGCCACACGTCTCAATGAGGATTTTGCGCCACAACACTATATATCACCCACGTAAGGGTTTTGAGCCAGCGTTTTAATGTTAAACTCGTAGCTGATCAAAAGAACAACTCCCCACCCATTACTCCCTTTAATTGGGAGGATCTTCACTAATGAAATCACAAACAGTCTTGGAATACATGACCTTGCCCTTAGTTGACACACAGTTCCGGTCTTTGCACTCCCCCGTCACCGATCTTTGCGCCTGCTCCAAGGAACAAAATAGTCCCATTCCTTTGATCTTAAATCTGTCTGCTTGGAACCACCTGGCTTGTACCTTGATGGCCACATGATGAAAGAAAAGGAGGAGCATCAATTTTTAGACACGAAAAAAAAATTCTCGAATCAGTCCGACAGCGCCAGTCTATGAACACTCCGTTCCTTAAGCAAGGCCTTGGGGTGTTCATTTCTGGTGTGCAGCCCCCCCCCCCTACCCCCTACCCACTCCCCCTCCCCACCTCCGGTCCTGTCCGTTCCCAGTGCCCTGGCCTGTGCTGTCTTTGAAGTTTCGGAGCCGGCCAATAGCGCGCTCTGCCCGAAAGCGCCAGAGTTCATGACAGACAGCGCGCATCATCTTTCATCTACCAAGTGCGTTCTCTGGAGCGCATGCATGCTCATGGCCGTGCTTTGGGGATTTTGTCTGTTTTTTTTTGTTCGTTTGTTTGTTGTCCTTTTTTTTTGCGGACCACTCGATGTTTTTTATTTGTATTCACATATAAAAATCACGCGCCTCATATGCCGCCGTGTGTGTGTGTGTGTGTGTGTGTGTGTGTGTGTGTGTGTGTGTGTGTGTGTGTGCGTGTGTGTGTGTGTGTGCGTGCGTGCGTGCGTGCGTGCGTGCGCGTGTGTGTGTGTGTGTGTGTGTGTGTGTGGGTGTGTGGAGAGAGAGAGAGAGAGAGAGAGAGAGAGAGAGAGAGAGAGAGAGAACTTTATTCGATCAAAGATTAAGATTTTAGGCAGAGCGTATTCGTCCAATCTGTCCCTGAGAGAGAGAGAGAGAGAGAGAGAGAGAGAGAGAGAGAGAGAGAGAGAGAGACAGACAGACAGACAGACAGACAGACAGAGACAGAGACAGAAACAGAAAGAGACAGACAGAGAGAAAGATGTTATTGGAGCCTATTCTTTCAATCTGTCCCTGAGAGAGAGAGAGAGAGAGAGAGAGAGAGAGAGAGAGAGAGAGAGAGAGAGAGAGAGAGAGACAGAGAGAGATGTCATTGGTATTAAATTATAACATTGTTAGATTTAAACATGTACAACTAAACATGTGCACTAAACTAAACATGGCCTAAGATGTTTCAAGTTTGTAGCTGTCATAATTTGTATGATTATCTGCGCGCGCGCATGCATGTGCATGTATAAGAGAGAGAGAGAGAGAGAGAGAAGAGAGAGAGAGAGAGAGAGAGAGAGAGAGGGGGGGGGGGGTCGGAAAGAGAGTAGGAGTGGGGGTGAAAGTTGTATAGAGTGTGTGTGCAGCACCGGAAGAGTTTGCAAATGGATTTTTATGACCTGCAATTAAAGTGTCACATTATTGACCGACGAAATGTTTGTAGCTGTTTCATGAAGCACTTAAAGAGTTCGCATTTTGTAGACTAGTTGGAAGTGAGTTCCACACATATGGCCCAAACAAGGCTTGGCTTGTTTTGTATCGATCCATGGGTAGATATGATGAAACCAATTCCCACAGATCGAAAACTGTTGGTCAAGATTTGTAGAAAAGGATTCTAATGTAGCATAGCATGGTATTTGTCGACATTTTAAAACAAAAAGATGACTTTTTCAATTACCCTTGATTACAGAGAGAAAAAATGTTTTGCGCCTTTAGTTTCTTCTCTTTGTTGGAGGTACAGCTGGGAGGAGTAGCTTAGTTGTCCGTTGATGAAAAAAAAAAATGAAGACTGGTCTTGTGGACGTCACTACAGACATGAATATTGTTGTAACGTCGTGGACAGAACGCTGGCATTGTGTGTGTGCTGAGGCAAGGCCTAAACGCAGTAACTCCCATGTTGCGTAGACTTGGAGATAAATGATAGCTCGTTCTTCGTTTTTATTGTTCTCAATGTGGTTTATCTTGCCTGAAGAAGACCTAACAGGTCGAAACGAGAAGAACTTGCCTAGATCGTTCGAAATGGGGTTGTCATTCCAATTCTCCATCTACCTAAACATCAGTACCTTTCAAATAGAGTAGGTGCGAACTGGTGTTCTTGACAAGCGGTTATCATCATAGACTTGGTTGGTGTTGGACCTAGGCAGGTGAAAACGACAGCTGTCTGATACCTCGATGAGGGCTTCTCTCAAGCGATGATTCTGTTGTTTTAGGGTGTTTTAGAGAACTTCCACTTTGTTTGGATTGATGAGTCTTCAGCGACTAAATCGCTCCCAACCTTTTCGTCGGACATGTAGATCATTAACGGAAATACAGAATAGTAGTGAGCCCTGTCTGATAAAGATCGTAGAGGAATATTTACCATTAAGAAAAAAACATATAACTGGAATAATGAGACTGCCGAAGAACTGTTAAAATGAACAGTTTATTTTTTATATATCGAGTATGGAATGATCAATAAGTCTGTAACGAATGTTACTGCTTCAAAAGCCATGAGTCACACGTTTGTGATGATACTGTTCAGCAGTAGTCATCAGAATCCAGAACGGTATAGATAAAAGATATTTTCCCCCAATGAACCGAGATACGTACGTGTATGTGTCTATGGCTTCTGAGGGATTGGGATAAAACTGACGATAAGTTCATAGGACTGGAATGACTTGAATCAGTCCAAGCGTTCCATTCGTTAAGGGAGGATCATGCTGGCATTTTTGAACGCAGGAAGGAAGCTATTACCTTTAATGATGAATTGTATGTGTAGGTAAGAGACTCACAATGCACAAGCAGAGAGAGGGTCCGAGCAGAAAGGCAGTTGTGCTGTAAGGACCCATGGACTTTTTTTTCATTCTTTAACTGTGCGGAGAGCGTTGTCACTTCATGTAGCGAGAGGAGGAATGCAGAATTACTTGGTGGTGCCAGGTTTTTGTTTTTTAAAACATGTTAAGGAAGTAGGGATACGTACGTTCAACTGGATAATCTAATCAACAATGTGTGATGAGTAATATCTGTTAATGACAGAAAGAGCGTGAAACTATCAAGAATTACACTCGTTGTCAAATGTTGTGAATCTGTTAGCATTTTGATAACAATGATATATAACGCGCTACAGAGATTGATAGAGAGTATGAACGGACTATG
>JADBJO010004668.1:172500-190353 GCA_016801955.1 Conus betulinus
AGCCCAGCCAAAGGAGCTTAACACTGTAAAAGTAATCAAGCAACTGGTTGAGTGACTAAGACTTTCTTTCCATAGCAGTGTGCATCAAAACTAAAAGGCACATTTAGACCTCTAGTCCATTTTGAAATGCCATAACCCATTTGTGGATAGCATGCTTTTGGAGCGCGTGAAGTTGTGCATAGCTCAGCTGTATTGTTGTCAGCTTGAATAAAACAGAGAAAAAGAGGGAAACCTTAAGACATTCCCCTTAGTTCTAATGTACAGTGAATATCAACCTTAAGGGTACCAAATGTCAACCTAAGTGAGAAGTAATACAAATACATATATCAACCTTAGGGGTACAAATGTCAACCTAAGTGGGAGGTAATACAAATACATATATTACATTTTTTTCTCCTTCTTTAAAATGCTACCTTGGCAGAGGTCTGAGCTCTCCGATTTTATACTTCCAGTTCTTAAGAACAGAGAGTACTTTAAAACGGACTGAGGAAATGCTGTCTGTCTGTACTCTGTCTGGTATAGTCTGTCCAGAAAATTATGTTTACATGCTCCAGACAAAACTAGTGTGTCAATCTTTCTTGAAACTTGTAATTTTATGTTTCTTATGGGTCAAGGATGATGGACCGGTGTCTTATTTTGAGCTATTTAGCAATAATTCGGGTGGAAATGGCAAAAAAAAAAAAAGGCTTTCGTCCCTGCAGTGCACTTTCAAATTATATTGGTTACATGGTTACATTCAACATGCTGCTGGTAGCCTGGCGTGCAAGTTCAGTGGTAAGAACGCCCGTCCAGTGATGCAAACAACAAGGGTTTGACGCCGATGTACCGCTTTGACGCCGCTTTTTTAATGTTTATTTTTGTAGTGGGAAGTCGACATATGTACAACTGGGAATAAGTTTATTTGCCTTGCATCTTGTTCTAGTTTAAGGTGTGTATACTTTATAACTTATTCAACAGGTTGTATATGTTTCAGTGCAATGTTTTCATGTTTTTTTTTTTTTTTTCTGTGATGTCACACAACCAAGCTTGAAGTGTGAAGTTTGACACGACTGCATGCAAACAGACTGAGACTGATACACACACATACACTTCTTGAAAGCCATACTCACATATAGAAAACACAGACAGACAGACAGACAGAACGACAGACACACACACATACATGCCCACATGTTCAGGCATAGGAGAGAGAGAGAGAGAGAGAGGGGGGGGGGGGGGTGGATGGGTGGGGGTTGAGTGGAGTTCAAGCGTGCTACAGGAATTTGGATGGAGGCAGACAGACTTCTTCTTCTTACACTGGCTATCAACTCCTGCGGTCACCCCTAATCTAAGCATGCAACTATAAGTCAATACACAACACACCTACCTAGCTTGGGGGTGTTTTTTTGTATGTATGGCTGTTTTGTTTTTTTTTTTATCTCACCTTAAAGGTAGCCATACTCATCTTCAGGGAACTGGGAAGAAAATTAGGAAAAAAAAGACAGGATGTAGAGCACAAGAGGCAGAAATAAGAAATCTTGAAGAGAAAAAAGAGAGCATGACAGGAAAGAGGAACCCCTAACTACCCAACCACAGTGAACGTGATAGTTCCTGTGGTTCCAGAAACAGGAGGGGCCCTTAATTTCACATTCCGCAGTGCCCCACTGCAGGAGAGGCAGAAAGACAAACTGTAGACAAACATTCTGAAACAAACCATATCAACGCTGCTGCTTTTCTTTTTTTGAAAGTGATTTAATAAAGTGATTAATACCGTAGTGGCGATCACAAGAAGCAACTTCCAGCAAAATCAAATGAACCAACAAAACCAACTGTGTTGCTAAGCAGTCGCAAAGCCCTATTTCTATTATGCACATCAATATCCTTGACCATAAGCATAACTTCATAAGTCAAAGTGTCCACACACAAAATTTGAGCTGAGTCCAACAGTTCCACTATTGAAAAAAAACAACACCAACAACAAGAAAATGGTATTTAGAGCCCTCTAAAATACCCCCAATCCCACCCCACCCCACCCCAAACTATCTTCCTGACCTCGACCTTGTCAACAGGGGGTATTTTGAAAAAGAACAACTAGACATTCTATGTGCAAGAGTTGGGAGCCGGTGGATGATTCCTCCATTGATGAAGGAGATCCATGCAAGTCAAACATTTCACCGGCCAGTCAAAACTGACCAAAAGTGAACAAGACATTCAAACACAGCCAATTAATGAGGAAAAAGACACAACAATCAAACCTATGTCACAAAAGAGGCAGACATACTTGGAGCAAGGTGCATCCCAAAGAAAAAAAATTGCATGAAAAAGAAAACCTTCTCAAGCCCCCCCCAAACACATCAACACCCCACGCCTCTGGAATTGAAAATTCCATGGATGCATTCAGGCTGTTAAAGATACATAAAATGGCCATACATATAGACAAACAACACTACCAAGTAAATAATATGAATCACTCATGTGGTTTATAGCACCATCGACCACTATTGACAACACTACCAAGTAAACAATCACTCAATCATGTGGTTTATAGCACCCGACCATTATGGGCCACATCAGAGTTGACACCTTGTCAGCTAAGTAAACAAGTGTGTACATCATGGCTGCCATGCAAGTTGGGGCATGATTTTAATTAGGGGGGAGAGTATATAGAGCCTAAAGTTAACATGAGAGCGTTCGTCTTGAACCTGTATTCAAGACGTGTTTAGCGGCGGAAGGCCAGGTATAGAGTAGCGAGTTCCTCTCTGGAGAGGTAAGCTCGGGCTCTCCGATTGACTTGTGGGTGCAGAGGCCGAGAGCGAGTTGAGAAGTGCAGTCGGTGCACTGAGCGCTCCTGATCGCACCCCGGGTGGGGGTTTGACAGTACTCAGGTTTGCTGGTTGGCACCAGGTAAGTGTTCAGTTGTAAGGGGTTGACAGGGACTATAGGTGTAAAGGGTCGCTTTAAATGTAACACCTGGAGAGGTATTTACACGGAATTTCCCTGTTTCAGTTCTCCCTTTATTCAGCTACCCGATTACTGAGGGCATCCCGGACGGACTGCCTTGGCTGGGGCCTAGCGATGGGAACTGGAGTGGGTGTTCGGAAGTAAGCAGTCTAGTGTGAGAGGTCGTCGCAACTAAGCCCTTGGGTCGAGGAGTTGGCGGAGGGGACCACGAGTCTCTGTGGGATGGAAGCCCGCCTCACTACCCCAGGCATGGGTAGGACGATGAATTGAGGGCCAGGTGTGTAAAGAAAGCCCGATAACGCAGGAATGATACTGATCCTTGCGTGGTTGTGTGCCATGGACTGGTACTTAAAGAGTGCTAGGGTGTGCCCGTGACTGGTCTCTGTTAGTTCACTTGTTTTTATGTGTCTTTTATGTAAATGGAAATGTTGGCTCTATGCTGAGTGGATGATACAAAATTTAAATTAGTAGCCGAAGAGTTATTTCCGGCATTCTTAATTTCTGTTGAGTAAATTTAATAAATTGTAACTCCCTATGGGAGGGGAACTGGGAAATTGAAATTTTTTGTTGTGCACCTTTGGTTGAGTGGAGAGATAGTGGGTGTGCACAGAGTAAGCCTTGTTGTGTGTGTATGGGAGTTTGACCACATGTGACAGTGTTTATCTTTTTCTTCTGTGTACACAGGCTGTCAACTCCTGCGGTCACCCCCAATCTAAGCATACAGTCAATACACAACCTACCTACCTAGTCTGGGGGTGGATTTTGTGTGTATGGCTGTTTTGTATCCCACCTTAAAGGTAGCCATACTCCATCTTCAGAAAATTGGGAAGAAAGCTTGGAAAAAAGACAGGATGCTGAGCACAAGAGGCAGAAATAAGAAATCTAATTTATCTTAAAGAGAAAAAGAGCATGACAGGAAAGAGGAACCCCTAACTACTTAACGACGGTGACCTTGATAGCTCCTGTGATTTGAGAAACAGGAGGGGCCCTAATTTCACAGTCCGCAGTGTCCCACTACGGGAATGTGACAACGACACTTAAATTTTGTTACCTAATCACCAGAGCAAAACAGCATAAACAGTCTGTCATGTGCTACAGGCCAGAAATTCTTCTTCTTCTTCGAACACAGGCTATCATTCCTGTGGTCACTCCCAACCTAAGCATACAAGTCAATACACAACCTACCTACCTAGCCCTGGGGGTGGATTTTTGTGTGTATGGCTGTGTTTTTTTTATATCCTTCAAAGGTAGCCATACTCCATCTTCAGGGAGCTGGAAAGAAAATTTAGAAAAAAGACAGAATGTACAGCACAAGAGCCAGAAATAAGAAATCTTGAAGAGAAAAAGTGAGCATGACAGAAAAGAGGAACCTCTAACTACCTAGCGACAGTGAACTTGATAGCTCATGTGGTTCCAGAAACAGGAGGGGTCATTAATTCCACAGTCCGCAATGCCCCACTGCTGGAGGTTAGAAATTTATTGGTAAAGATTGTGAAAAATAATGGATGAAAGATCTGGTAGATAGAAAGGATAGTACACTCAGTTCAGCAAAAGAATAAGAGTCACAGAGAGAAATAGAAAAGGGGGACATCACTAGCACAAAGAGTAGAGCGAAGCAAACTATTTGTTCGAAAGACGTTCGGTATCCCAACAAGGGGAAGTCCTAATGAATAAAAGGTCATTCAAGCAATGTCCAAGTTATGTAAAAACAAACAGCAACGTCTGTCTTAACCCGATTTTTTTTTTTTTTCTCTCAAATACCAGTTCATTATGCAGTTGGTTTTGTCTTCTGCGCAGTGGTAATGGAATACAAGGTGTTTGTGGGACCCAGAGAGGTACTGACTTCAGCTACACTAACAGAGCAACCCTAAACCACCCTTGAAAGCCAATGGTGAATACAAAGGCTGCAAGTACACACATGCAGGGTCAGATCTGTGGGAGGGTTCCTGGGTTCCGGAACCCCAGCCCCCACCCCGGGCTGTACATCTACCTTCAAAATTAGAAAGAAAAAAAAAAAACCCAAGTGTGTCACTGAGCAGCAATCAAGTTGTCATTTCTATGATACCTACCAACATCTTGGACTAGTGTTGTCTGACAGGAGTTGTTCAAGACTCAGTTATTCAGTCATTAGGCCTACCTACTGCCTCACTGAGACCAATCTAATATACTCCTATATAGAATTGGGGCTACAGAACAGAAATGTTTAAACAACAGAAAACATGCCCTTAGCTTGTTGACGGTATTTGCCTCTTTCGTTGAACACTTTTGTTTTTACCAACATTATCTTCTCTCGCTGTGACATTTCAAAGTCTGGAAATATCACATTTTTTTCCAAGAATGCTTCAACTTCTTTACTCCAGGCAAAGAGCCCTGCGAGTCCTTCCCTTGAACCTTTATGTACTTTTCAAAATGCTTGCAAAACACATTCAGCATCACTTGTATTCCACTGCCTGTACCGCCTACGAGACATGGTAGGCCTACACAGTTTTTTGAACCTGTTGTTTTCAATGATGGGGAAGTTGTACTACTCTTTGCGAACTTGGGGAATGAAGTCATGCCACTCGCATGCTCACAGTCTGGTAAGTTCTGTGTAGATACAGTGGGATCATCCTCAAAATTGTCCAAAGTAGATGCTGTTGCGCAGGATGGTGGCCTACACTTTTCATGTTTGACAAATGTGGCTGAGAACTCTGAATGCTATCCAATGTACATGGGATTGACAAAGAGCTGTGCAAGGAAGAAGTGGACATCTCCAATGAACTGGCGATGTTTCATGGCTAGATATGGGGACTGACAATGTACTGTTTCCACTGGGAAAACTTGAGGCAGGTGTTTGCTGAACAGCTCCTCTGCCATGCGTGTCAAGTTTATCCAAGAAGCCTCCAACTTTGGTCAACTCAGCAATTGCCAATGGGCACTGATACATTTTTGTTGATGTTTTCCGAATGTCCCATGTGCCTGTACCAGGTTTGTCTTTGCTCTTCAGGCAGATCTAACAGAGCAAAAAATGTGGATGCCCTATGTCTAAACTTGTCAGCAATTAAAAGTTCTGGTCGCTGAGTTTCTTTTCACCAATTGCTTGTATGATGGACTTGATGCAATAGTATCCCGAAGCATGGTCTTTTGAACCTCCTGTATTAGGAAACAAGAAAACATTTTCTTCATGTACTCCAGCGTGGCTACGTTCAGAAACCAATTTTCTGATAGCTTGTACTGTGTCGTTAGGAATGAGAACTGGAACCATTTTTCTGCTGCCTTTGCCCTGCTGATAAGCTAGTTTTGTTTTTTCAACCAGCACTTGCTCCAGTGGATCAGTGATTTGTAGAACAAGTTCTGATCTACCCACATGCCTTCTTCTCCCTCCCGCCACTCTTTAAGAGTCAGTCTAGCCGGTTCTCCCCCACGTCTGGCATTGTACATGGTGAGCCTGCTGACCACCAAATTTCTTAACTGCACAAAAGCATGGTCCCACAACAGGAAATCATCTTCCATCATGCCATTCATCTGAGACATAATAAAATTTCGGAATGTCTCAACATCTTCTTCGAGAGGCATCTGTTGTGGTTGTCGTAAAGTGTCACGCCGCCTCTCACAGTCCAGCTGAGCGGAATAGAAAATAAAATCCCAGTTCAATTCCAAAACTGACTGGAACAACTCGACTTCCTTTGCTTTTCCATGTTATCCAGTTGACTGTAGTGACCCTTCATCACTTTTATTAACTTTTTTAAGGCATATCCAAGCGCAAGCTTCAAGCCAGACTTCTGTCCCACATCATTTTCCTTTCTGGTCAAAGTGTGTATTGCCGTTTCTAGCGTTTCAAAATACTGTCTGTCAAACCACACTCTCCCATTAATTTGATCGTCACCTGCTTCAGTTCTCATTCGTAATACCACATTTGCAACCAGGCGCATTTCACCCATGACTACACGTCTTTCCTTTTTTGAAGATTTGCACCAGGCTCTCTGTCCCAGCAGAAGTATTGCTTTGTCTGTCCGACACAAGTGTCCAGCCTCATCTTCCCTAAATTTATTCAAAATCTCGCTTTGGAATTCCGCTGATACCCCTGAAGTCGGTGTTTTGAAAATGCAACTGTTTCGGCTCTAACATTTGCACTACGAGAGCAGTAATATTTCTTGTGCTTGCAAATTACTTTTTTGCTAAAGAAGCCGTTACACCCACTACACATCACTACACTGTGCTACCCTGCTTCCTTTCCCTCAGCAGCTGTTTTCCTTCATCCCGATGCTGGATATTTTTTTTGAGGATTCCTTCTTTTCTTAAAGATTCAAACACTCTCAACTGTTCTGAGGAGGCAGAAGTAAAGCTGCTTTCACACTCTCTTCTTCCTTATGCTTCCTCTTCATGTGTCTTGAAAGTTTTGCTTGAAATGTCCCACAAAAGACACATGGACGTGGAGGCTTCTTGTAAGTTTTGCATGAAGTGCTTGAAGTGGAAGTTGACTGTGAGAAAGATGCCGACTTTTGAAGGCTGGTGTGAACTACCTCCAGTAACAGTAGCCTTCGAGGAAGAAGCTGACCTTGCAACACACTGGGGTGAAGTACCTGCACTAACACTAGTCTCAGAGGAAGAAGCTGACCTTGCAACACACACTGGGGTGAAGTACCTGCACTAACACTAGTCTCAGAGGAAGAAGCTGACCTTGCAACACACTGGGGTGAAGTACCTGCACTAACACTAGTCTCAGAGGAAGAAGCTGACCTTGCAACACACTGGGGTGAAGTACCTGCACTAAACACTAGTCTCAGAGGAAGAAGCTGACCTTGCAACACACTGGGGTGAAGTACCTGCACTAACACTAGTCTCAGAGGAAGAAGCTGACCTTGCAACACACTGGTGTGAAGTGCCTGCAGTAACATTAGCCTCTGAAGAGGAAAACTGGCTTGGCAGAAACAGCAGTCTCCGCGGAAGAAGCCAACTTTGCACCAAGCTGGTGTGAAGTGTCTGCAGAAACAGTAGTCTCCGTGGAAGAAGCCAACTTTGCACCAAGCTGGTGTGAAGTGTCTGCAGAAACAGCAGTCTCCGCGGAAGAAGCCAACTTTGCACCAAGCTGGTGTGAAGTGTCTGCAGAAACAGTAGTCTCCGTGGAAGAAGCCAACTTTGCACCAAGCTGGTGTGAAGTGTCTGCAGTAACAGTAGCCTCCCAAAGAAGAAGCAGATTTTGCCAAGCTGGTGTGCAATGCCTGCAGTAACAGTAGCCTCCGAAGAAGAAGCAGATTTTGCACCAAGCTGGTGTGAAGTGCCTGCAGTAACAGTAGCCTCCAAGGAACAAGCTGACCTTGCAGTAAATCGGCGTGAAGTGCCTGCAGTAACAGTAGCCTCCAAGGAACAAGTTGACCTTGCAGTAGATCGGCGTGAAGTGCCTGCAGTAACAGTAGCCTCCGAGGAACAAGATGACCTTGCAGTAGATCGGCGTGAAGTGCCTGCAGTAACAGTAGCGTCCAAGGAACAAGATGACCTTGCAGTAGATCGGCGTGAAGTGCCTGCAGTAACAGTAGCCTCCGAGGAACAAGATGACCTTGCAGTAGATCGGCGTGAAGTGCCTGCAGTAACAGTAGCCTCCATGGAACAAGCTGACCTTGCTGTAGATCGGCGTGAAGTGCCCGCAGTAACAGTAGCCTCCGAGAGGAACAAGCTGACCTTGCAGTAGATCGGCGTGAAGTGTGTGCAGTAACAGTAGCCTCCGAGGAACAAGCTGACCTTGCTGTAGATCGGCGTGAAGTGCCTGCAGTAACAGTAGCCTCCAAAGAAGACGAAAACCTGGCAGTAGACTGGTAGTACATAGCGTCTGATGTGTCAGTAACCTCCAAGGGAGCACTTGTAGGGGTTCCTGCAAAACATAACCACCACCCAATTGAACTGAACCAAATACCTTTGAAATGGAAGAAAAATATGTTAGATGTTTAAAATAGAAGATTCAGTGACATTTACCCTTTACTCAAAATGGTTCTCTCTCTCTCTCTCTCTCTAATGTTCTTTGGATGAGATGCCACCACAAGACATCAAACGCATCTGGTAACCCCGTTCTACTGTTCAATAGGAGAAAGCCATTGTGAGCCAATGGAATGGAATCCCAATACATATACATGCATCCTGTGCGCCAATGACAGTTTACATGAAGACTCTGGGCACAGGGCAGAATACAAATTTCTAATAAAGAAAAACAAGAATGGAAAAAATTAAAGAAAAAAAGCAGAATAGACTCACCAACTACCAAATCCTGTACACAAATATATTCACATGAAATGCATTTTGAACATTTTGCTAATACGTGGGTGAAAAAAATGAAGATTACCTGAGTTGTTTTCTTCTTTAGCCCTGGATAGACATCAGACACATCAGAGTCAGAATCTCCTGTGGAATCGGGAATATGCTCAGACTGGTCAGAATCGGCGTCCCCCTGAAATAATGACAAAATATTCTCAAGCACTCCAATAGTTTATGCATTTACTTGAGTCCATTACCACAGGCTACCCAGACAGCAAGGGTCCTAGGGCCCACCTAGGTTCTAGCCAGATCCAGCTCGGTTGTCCTAGATATCCTAGGCTCATCCGCTTGTCTTGGAACCCAATCTAGGTTCTAGCTTGGCACTAGCATGCCACCCAAGCAGCGTGCTGCACCTAGGGTGCCTAGCTAGATTCTAGGTAGGTACTACCCGGTCATTCAAGCAAGTGCTGACCTAGGGAACCAAGCTAGATTCTAGCACAGCCCTAGCCTGCCACCCTAGCACGCGCGCTCTACCTCCCATAATGCGCTGAGTCAGCAGGCCAACCAAACTGGCCTATATTTAGCGCAAATCTCAATTCCATTTTTTCTTTATGTTTTTCTTTTGTTTCACATTCTACAGTATTCTAGCTGCATAATCACCAGAAATGATAGAAACACACGAGAATGTTGCAGATGTTTTGATTGTTTTATGTCTTTTTTTTTTTTCGTATTTACATGAGATTTTCCGATCCGGAATTTTGTGTGGTGGTCGACACTTTTCATTGACCGGAGTCGTGCCGTTTGCCGTTCTTTGTTTGCCGGTGCAAAGCAGCTGTGAACACGTGTGTCACTTACAGTGGGCTTTTTGGACCTTTTCTCCATTTTTAAAAGGTAGCTGTTGTACTTTTCTTTTTTTAAAACATGTCTTCGTACTGGTTGAAAAAACAGACGTATACAAAAATTTGTTTCTGAGACTTTGAAAGTCTGTGATCAGGCTGCTGTGATTTTCGGCGAAAAACGAAGCCAAAGCGCAAAAAATTGTCTTTTGTGTGTGATTCTGTTGAACTTGATTCAGATCGATAGCCGCCACTTCTCCGTAGTCCTTTGTGTTCGGACTCTGTTAGTGACAGTCGTGATGTTTCATTGAACACTCCTGTTAGACGTAATAATCATACTGATCACACAGACAGTAGTGCTTCTGATACAAATGATGGACTTGATGGGCTTGTTGGTGGTAATAAGTCTGATAGCGCCACAGAACTTAGCATCAATGAAGTTGAGAACTGGGAAAACGACATTTATACTGATACACTTTCAGGTTTTTGTGATTCTTATAACGATGATTTAGAAGGTGAAATGAATGAAGAGAATTTTGTACTTTTGCTGCTGCATGTTGGCATTTTTTTTGTTTATGTAGCTCTGAATTATGTGAAAGTCATGTTGATTATGGAGCGGCATGAAACGAACATTACTGATGAAGACGTACATGAGCGATTGGCTGGCCACATGGAGGGACTGTGTCCCAGGTGGCAAAAGTAAGCCAAAAACAGTGGTGGTGGTTGTGGACGACCCGGCAGAGGCCAACACAGAAATTGTGTGACTCAATGCATTTAAGAGAATTTTCAATAAAATTACCTGAATTGCTCCCATAAATAACTGATGTGTGTGTGTGTGTGTGTGTGTGTGTGTGTGTGTGTGTGTGTGTGTGTGTGTGTGTGTGTGTGTGTGTGTGTGTGTGTACGTACATGCGTGCGTGCGTGTGTGTGCGTGCATGCGAGTATGAATTTCATGGTGGACAACAAACAGAATGGCTGTGAAGCCTGGATACTGTGAAAGGATGAAGAAAATATAATCAATGCAACAGAAAAGAGGTTCTACGGACGACTTTCCAGAATCAAATGGACAGACACAAGAACAAACCACAGCATGTTAAATGAACTGAATGCTAAGCACCAACTGTTCACAGGGATCAACAGAAGAAAAACTGAAACATGTGTAGGCCATGTGATCAAAAACACAAAGATAGGATTGATGTCAACAGTCATGCAGGGGAAAGTTTAAGCAAAGTTCAGGAAGGGACAACTGCACACATCCTACTTCAACAACATTGCTGGTGTGTGTGTTTTGGAAGTTGCCTACAGATGTCTCAATTGTGAGACTTGGAGAAGATGTGTGACTTTGGGAGACAATGGCACCCACTGGCGACACGGGTGAAGGAGAAGGATGAGGTAGATGATAATGGCAATACAGCCCATCATTGAACTAGCTATAGAAGGCCAGCGTCAGCCGTGCTAGAACTAGCATTACTAGTTGCAAAGTGAGACAACTGCAGGCGGAAATCCAAACAAATCTTAAATAAATGTTAGCGAACCGCCAAGAGAAACGTGGACAAACGAGTCACAAGGCAAAACACGATGCGTTTTGACCTCTTAGGTCTTCTTCAAGCAAGACACAAACAAGCAGGACAATGAAAAGGAACGAATTTGTCACTTAGCTTAGATCTCTTCAGCGCTGAATCAACGCCTACCTACCTTGCGCTGAAGAGATATAAGCTAAGTGACAAATTCGTTCGCACAGGCACAGTGTTTATGTCTTGCCTGAAGAAGACCTAGGAGGTCGAAACGCATCGTGTGTTTTCTTGTGTCTCGTTTGTCCACGTTTCTCTTGGCGGTTCGCTAACATTTTATTTAAGATTTATTTAGTATTTACTAGCTAGGATGCCAAGCTAGAACCAAGGATAGGCCCATGTAGAACTAGCTAGGGTGCCAAGCTAGAACCAAGGTTGGGCCCATGTAGAACTAGCTAGGTTGGGCCCATGTAGAAAGCTAGGGTGCCAAGCTAGAACCAAGGTGGGCCCATGTAGAACTAGCTAGGGTGCCAAGCTAGAACCAAGGTTGGCAAATTCAACATCTCATTTTCTTTAAGTATGTATGTAAATGACTCTCTCTCCCTCTCTCTCTGTCTCTGTCTCTCTCATCACAGGTACTGTTGTAGTTATTGAACGCAACACTTGCTCTCATAATTTTTTTCTTATCCTGTACTCATCCACGTCATCACACGTTTAAAAAAAAATCCAGTGGTATCTTTCACCTGAAACCCTCTTGAGCGCTAGGGTCTCACTTTGTGGGGTTACATGAAGAAGAATTAGAACAATGTAACTTCATAGTATATATATATATATATATATTTTTTTTTTTTTAAGAAAAACAATTAAATTCAGGGGGCACATTTTCATGTCGAACACACTTGGCCATGCAGACCCAACTTGTGTCAGGGATGAAAAACAAAGCTAAGCAAAAAAACACTGGGAAAGTTGTTGATGGCAGGGGAGGGGGGGGGGGGGGGGGGGGGGGGGTTGTACAACGTGCACCACTCTCAGAAAAGTTGTTGAACAGAGGGGAGTGGGGGGATGGAACGGTGTACACTCTCTCAAAAGTTGTTGAGCATGGGAGGAGGTGGGGGCGCGGGAGGGGGGGGATCGAATGTTGTTTACTCTGTCAATAGTTGTTCAGTAGGAACTGTTAAAACCTGAGGCTTAAGCCATGGGTCGCCCGGTATGTGATGCTCGACTTTATGAATAAAAAATCTGTAACCCCCCCCCCCCCCCCCCCCCTTTTGCCAGGTCCAGCCCTGGGAGGGCACAGCGCTGCAGCAATGTGCTCTCCGAGTGCAGTACAAATTTCACAACATTATTTTATTGTATTGGTATACCAAGCACAAGTACTGGTTTACACAAAGCTTTAGCACCACTTACCTGCCTATCTTCTGACACGCCTCTATTAACTTGTTCAGGGAGCTGGTGTCCATTTTCCAAGTCACTGTCACTACTATCCTCGGTTTCACGGATGATACCCCTGCAATTATAATCAATTGCATACAATCAGTGATATGAAAGACTCTTTAGTTCTGTAAGTGTTCTACTTAGGATGACCAAACTGAAAAAACAACCATGATATCCCCCCCCCCCCCCCCCCCCCCGCCTCCCCACACTACTTGGTACACTGTGTCACACTGTTTGAGGGGGTCTGTTTTGTCTTTCACATGGGTCAGTTGTTGCCATAGGGAATTAGTGGATTTGTGGGGAAAACTTTGCAGCCATGTTGTTAGACAGCTCTGGCTAGATGAAAACAGTGCTGATAAAGGCTGGGTGATCCAGCTGAAATATCCCTACAAGAAGTCCCCGATCCTGAGTAAGTACGCCCTTTATAATGTTGAATCCAGGATCCAGAAACCTACATTCTTATTAACTATCATCCATACAAATCATGTGTTTACCGCATATAAGAATTGAGCTTCAAAGGTTTGTGCACAAGAAGCGCTCTATTCAGGACTAACAGTGAACCTACACACTTCACAGCCTAGTGGTAGATCAAACGCCAGCAAGCACAGAAAATGAAAATAGCTATAGTAATATTAATACATAAATATTTCAAACTATTTTATTGTCATCAAAAAAAATATTATTATTGTATTTACATAGGACCTATCATTGGTCACAGACCAACCTCTAAAAACAAGTGCTTTTCAATCATTACACCACTACAGTTTACTCAATGGGCTTGCCTACCCAGGTAGAGCTGACTGATATGCTGACTGCTGGCACTTAGTTATTCCCCATGCCATTCAAATATCACCTACTCATTTTTGGCTCATGTGTGTAAACAAAGTGAGTCTATGTTCTCATGCTATTTTGGTTGTGTGTGTGTGTGTGTGTGTGTGTGTGTGTGTGTGTGTGTGTGTGTGTGTGTGTGTGTGTGTGTGTGTGTGTGCATCCATTAATCCATGTATGTGTGCCTGAGTGTAGGCGTTTGTGGTCAACTTTAAACGTTGGCAATTTCTCAGCAATTACAAGTGCTGGCAGCAGCCCTTTGTTCCCGAGCGGAACCAGAGGCATAATTCAAGTCAAGTCACAAGTGCTGGCAGGGTCAAAAGTGATAGACTTGCACTTAATCACAATGACACACCTTCCTAGCAAGCCCTAGCATGAAGACATCATGGAATGGTAAAGGCTGTAATTTGTTTTAATTGGATTCTGTAACTAGGAGTAGGACAACTTGAACTGCCTCTAGTGTTCTGTACCAACTTGAGCCTTGAAGGCTTTGCCTCTCGTCATTTATCTCCTTTATCCCTGCAGTTCCACACAGCATGCACGCCATGTTACATGTAATCCATTTTCACCGGCACAAGATGACCTACACTTTTGAAATATCAACCAGAAAGTAAACAGTTTTTCAGCTTTGTAAGAAAACACCAGGCAGATATCTTCAATCTACTTGATCTTTGACAAGGTAAATTGACCTCCCCTACTCTTTTCGATTTTCAACTGCTATGAGTTTGGTTTTTTTATGTGCAGGGATCTAGGGTCCGACTCGTTTATAATTATTGTCCCCAAGATAACACGCCAAAATAAGGCAGGAATAGGATTGACTCTAAAGTAATCTATAAGATATAAGAAACTATAGTTCAAAATGCCAAATGTTTTTGAAGCATGCCAGTACACCCTTAAAAATGCAGCATTTTCTTCAGTCTTATAAACAAAGATTCCATAATTACAGAATGCTTAAACTACACAAATGATGTTCAAGCAAGCCAAAAATCCAAAAGATACTTACTCGTTCTTAAGGTAGCGAAACAAATCTGAAAATGTGGCCATGAGCAAAGAAGGCAAGCCAATGACCAACTTGGACAATTCAACCTGACCCACAGGAAGTAAACACGCAGCTTGTCTGAAAGAAAAAAAAAAAAAAAGTGATACCAGTATATTTTGCCTTTTTTATGTAAGATAAGATACGTCTTTATTACCAAGTGTACATGAGTCACAAAGAATATTGGGAGGGATAGAGCACAAGCTAACAAACATTTCGAGCTCAAGCTCAGTCATTTCACATAATCATAAACTAAGCAAAGGTTTGAATATTGGAAGAGTACACATAAGCTTGTCTAACTACCCCCACCCCCCAACTCGCCAATCATGCGCGAACACACACACACACACACACACACACACACACACATTCTGTGAACTGGGAATAGAATTACTGAATAGACGGTGCACATAGCTGTCTTAAAAAAAAAAGCACTCGCACACATATCGAAACATACATGGCTAGTGTAATTGATGGCGAGTCTGTCACACAGAATGACAAGATTCTGCATTTTGATTCAAGGCTTCGATAGCTTTTGGAAAGAAACTATTTGTGACGCCCCGCCACGAAATGAGTCGCATTGTCCCTCACCGAGTTTTTCGCTAGGGCGATTTTAGGCAGATGGGGGTCAGGTTATGGATTTTTAGATTTTAATGGAATATTAACCTACAGCCTTTCTTCTGTCTTCCATGCAAATATTAAAGTGTAAATATGTTTCTTTTTGCCCAAAAAATGCTTTTGAAACACATAACCTCTTGTTTTGGCAGCTTACAAACCGATAAAATTGATCAAAATTGACAGGCCCTCACCCCCGAAATATTGGAATGGGACCTGTCGAATGATGCCTCGTTGGAAAGGTCTAGACCTCTATTTTTAAACTGAAACCCTTTCAGGGGTCAATTTCCACGGTGTAAGCCAATCATCGTCCTTAAAAAAGGGGTATGACGTATAAACAAAGCGTCACGAAGGTGGGATTCCCCACTGATGGTTGGCCAAAGGCGTTCACGTGACCAACACAAGCAAACAATGGCGGCTTCCAAAGCGACCACGCCGGAGAGTCTTAGGGCTAATATTTGTGATTTTTTAAACAAGATCGGCTCGCGATGCCAACATATTTTCATCATCAGATGAACATGACATTTACGGGCTGGAGACTGAATATTTCCTGGACGACGATGGCAGTGTTTCTACCGATAACGAAGAGGAAATGGGTGATCGAAGTGATATTGACAGTCAGTGCTCCGAGACCGGCTCGGATCACGAAGAAGCACCTGCACTCGTCCAAGTTCAAGAGCCCAATCTGTCTGTGAATGCCGACATAGACAGCGAAACCATGCTTGGACCTATGCTGAAAGGCTGAAAGTTGAAGCTTTCGACTGCAAGTGTCGAAATCGCCATGTGGCAGGTGCAAGCAGTGTCGTGACTGACAAGCAAAGCAGTGAAACTGACAGTGCTGAGCCAGTGTCCAAAAAGAAGGGATGCATTGCACAGTTCACTTCTGAGGACATACTGGCAAAGAGAATGACCATGGCTGAATTATCTGAAGGTAAGCACACAATTCAGTTACTATTTACTGTCACTGCATAATTGTTTGATTTGTGTTTAATTGTGGCAAGGTAAACATGATTAAACCAAAAGCATAACCTCATTGTGATGAGTCATGCATGCAACACACACACACACACACACACACACACACAACACACACACACACACTCACACCACTCACTCACACACACACATACATATTGTTATGCCCACACACATAGTCATACAGTGATCTATAAACACACACACAGTGTATTATGCACAAGATGTACACACACACACACACACACACACACACACACACACACACACACACACACACACACACACCATAAGCTTAATGCTGATGTAACTGAACAAAAAATAATCATAAAGAGAGAAGCCCTCTCTGTTAAATCTAATTGTGATCAATATGTTTGTTTTTAACTTTACAAAATGCATTATGCTGGTATGTGATAGTATGTGTGTCAGTTGCATGATAAGTAATTGTACACTGTACAGTGTGTGTGTGTGTGTGTGTGTGTGTGTGTGTGTGTGTGTGTGTGTGTGTGTGTGTGTGTGTGTATCACTTGTATTCTATGATGAATAATAATTATTGTACAGTGTAGTGCGTACATTGTGTGTGTGTGTGTGTGTGTGTGTGTGTGTGTGTGTGTGTGTGTGTGTGTGTGTGTGTGTTTTCTGTATGCACACATGTGTAAATGAGTGGGCAAAAGGCTATTTTAATAGTGTGTGCTTGTGTGTTACTATGTTTTTTGGTTTTAGTGTGTATTGTGAGGTTCAAATTTAACCAGGTTTGTAATAACTAACTCTTTCTAAGGTGACTCAAAGTAAGACTTTTTTTCAGCTTAGAAGGACATGGTGCTGCATGGAATGCTTGCGTGTACCCCATGAACAACTCAGAGATCACTGTGGGCAAGCCTTGTCGCCAGAAGACCAGAGAACATCAGCGCACAACATACACTGTCGACTTCAAGATTGTCTGCAGGGAATCTTTAAAGTTTATTTATTGGTAAGCAAATAACACTGAATCAGAAATTTGCAGAACTAGAACTTCTAGTTTTATTAATCCTTAATTTTTTTTTTTCTTGTCTCTCTATTTTTTCCCAATGGAATCTTTTATTTTTTAATTTTCCTCCTCGCCTTACTCTTTCAGTTTTTGTGACTCAATCTCATCATGCATATCTGTCTGTTTCACAACTGATTAACATTGTCTACTAGAATTAAATTTGATATTTAGCTAATAAAATATAGATTTAATTTTACTTTTTTCACCTTTTTATTTTAAACTTTTGGTTATAGTGGTATATTAAAATGGAAATATTATGAACATTTGATTTACAATTCATTAATTTCATTTTATTTTCAACTGAGTATTTTATACTAAATTGTCAATATTTTCTTAGGCAGAAATATTTGTGATGCTGCATAAAGACTGTTTGAAACAGACAAAATGTCAAATGTTTAGCAGCCTTTTAGTTTGTGAACCATTGAT
>JADBJO010004669.1:0-5000 GCA_016801955.1 Conus betulinus
ACTGACGCACTGTGAACCACCTAGTCTGAAGCAATGGATGCGTCCATTCCCTTAATGGGGCGTGCGACCGCTGGGTGCATTTTACCGGGTTGGGGGGGGGGGGGGGGGGGGGTGATGCGGACAGGCAAGCCCATCCAGGTGAAATCTTTAGACCATTGTCAGTTTATGTTGACTGTCTGTGGCGGGCGTGTTTGCAGAGGCGGAATGAGAATGGCATGTTTACAGGGATGGAATATCTCCCACGAAGTTGACGGGTCGCCATCACACTTCGCGGCTTCCACACAGACCGTCTAGTGTTGTAGTGGCGGACATGGGGCTGTCAGAGCTTGCTCTCGATTCACTAATTAATTATTAACTACGTCTGCTTTGTATTCAGCGTGTTGGGATTGCGTTGTGCGCGCTCTCTCTCTCTCTCTCTCTCTCTCTCTCTCTCTCTCTCTCTCTCTCTCGTCCTCTCTCTAGCTGTGTGTGTGGTGGTGTGTGTGTGTGGTCTCTGTCTCCCTCTCTCTCTCTCTATTTCCGTACATGTTTGTCTCCCCAGCCCACACACCACCCACCCCCCACCCCCACTCTCTTCTTCTCCTTCATTATCATCATTTTTTTTTTCATTACCATTCTGTTTTAATTTGATGTTCCACTATAACTGCATGACCGCTTTGTTTGTTTGCTGCTTCTTACATTATCTTATTTCACTGCATGTTGTAGTCCTTACTCAGGGTGAGGACTGGGTGTAAAAGAGCGCGTCAGTGCTTATCTATTATCCTCGTAAATAAAGAATTTGTTTTGTACGGCTCTCTCATCTCTCTCTCCTCTCTCACCATCTCTCTCGATCCCTCTCTCGTCTCTCTCTCTCATCTCTCTCTCACGGATGGCTCGTTGTATGATTCCATGACGCGGTGCATATGTGTGTGTGAGTGTGTGTGTGTGTGTGTGTGTGTGTGTGTGTGTGTGTGTGTGTGTGTGTGTGTGTTGGTGTGTGTGTGTGAGTGTGAATGTGTGTGCGTGTGTGTATGTGTATGTGCTGTGCCGGTCGTGCGTGCGTGCGGTGTGTGTGTGTGTGTGTGTGTGTCTGTGTCTGTGTGTATGTATCTGTCTCGTCTGTCTGTCTGTTGTCTGTGTAAGTGCGTGCGAGCGCGCGTGCAATATGTATATGTGTGTGTGTGTGTGTGTGGTGTGTGTGTGTGTGTGTGTGTGTGTGTGTGTGTGTGTTTGCATGTGTGTGTGTGTGCGCGCGCGTGCGGGTGTGGTGTGTGTGTGTGTGTGTGTGTGTGTGTGTGTGTGTGTGTGTGTGTGTGTGTGTGACACACAGAGAGAGATGAGAGGAGAGAGAGAGCCCCAGATAGAGGAGAGAGAGAGAGAGGAGAATGTGTGTAGTGTGTGTGGGGTGCGGCGTGCGTGCGTGCGTGCGCTTGTGTATGTTTTGTGGAGAATAAAAGTGTTCCTTTGTAACTGAAGGGGAAGGCAGGGACTCTGAATGAGGGTGATAGAGTGACATGGGAACAGTGGGCGGATTTGGACAGTGTGGAAACATTGCGTGGGTTAGGATGGCATGGGAACAGTGGGTGGGTTAGGGTGGCATGGGAACAATGTGTGGGATTAAGATGACATTGGAACTAGTGGGTGGGTTAGGATAGCATGGGAACTAGTGGGGTGGGTTAGGATGGCATGGGAACTAGTGGGTGGGTTAGGATGGCATGGGAACAGTGGGTGGGTTAGGATGGCATGGGAACAGTGGGTGGGTTCGGATGGCATGGGAACAGTGGGTGGGTTAGGATGGCATGGGAACTAGTGGGTGGGTTAGGATGGCATGGGAATAGTGGGTGGGTTAGGATGGTATGGGAACTAGTGGGTGGGTTAGGGTGGTATGGAAACTAGTGGGTGGGTTAGGGGTGGTATGGGAACAGTGGGTGGGTTAGGATGGTATGGGAATAGTGGGTGGGTTAGGATGGCATGGGAACTAGTGGGTGGGTTTAGGATGGCATGGGAACTAGTGGGTGGGTTAGGATGGCATGGGAACAATGGGTGGGTTAGGATGGCATGGGAACAGTGGGGTGGGTTAGGATGGCATGGGAACAGTGGGTGGGTTAGGATGGCATGGGGAACTAGTGGGTGGGTTAGGATGGTATGGGAACTAGGGGGGGTTAGGATGGCATGGGAACAGTGGGTGGGTTAGGATGGTATGGGAACTAGTGGGTGGGTTAGGATGGCATGGGAACAGTGGGTGGGTTAGGATGGCATGGGAACAATGGTGGGTTAGGATGGCATGGGAACAAGTAGGTGGGTTAGGATGGCATGGGAACAGTGGGTGGGTTAGGTTTGCATGGGAACAGTTGGTGGGTTAGGATGGCATGGGAAATAATGGGGGGGTAGGATGGCATGGAACTAGTGGGTGGGTTAGGATGGCATGGGAACAGTGGGTGGGTTAGGGTGGCATGGAACAAGTAGGGTGGGTTAGGATGGCATGGGAACAGTAGGTGGGTTAGGATGGCATGGGAACAGGGGTGGTGGTTAGGATGGCATGGGAACAATGGATGGGTTAGGATGGCATGGGAACAATGGGTGGGTTAGGATGGCATGGGAACAATGGATGGGTTAGGATGGCATGGGAACAATGGGTGAGTTAGGATGGCATGGGAACTAGTCGGTGGATTAGGATGGCATGGGAACTAGTCGGTGGGTTAGGATGGCATGGGAACTATTCGGTGGGTTAGGATGGCATGGGAACTAGTCGGTGGGTTAGGATGGCATGGGAACTAGTCGGTGGGTTAGGATGGCATGGGAACAGTGGGTGGGTTAGGATGGCATGGGAATAGTCGGTGGGTTAGGACGGCATGGGAACTAGTGGGTGGGTTAGGATGGCATGGGAAACTAGTGGGTGGGTAGGATGGCATGGGAACAGTGGGTGGGGTTAGGATGGCATGGGAACAATGGGTGGGTTAGGATGGCATGGGGACAGTGGGTGGATTAGGATGGCATGGGGACAGTGGGTGGATTAGGATGGCATGGGAACAAGTGGGTGGTTTAGGATGGCATGGGACAGTGTATGGGTTAGGATGGTATATGAACAGTGGGTCGGTTAGGATGGCATGGGAATAGTGGGTGGGTTAGGATGGCATGGGAACTAGTGAGTGGGTTAGGATGGCATGGGAACAGTGGGTGGGTTAGGATGGCATGGGAACTAGTGAGTGGGTTAGGATGGCATGGGAACAATGGGTGGGTTAGGATGGCATGGATCTAGTCGGTGGGTTAGGACGGCATGGGAACTAGTCGGTGGGTTAGGACGGCATGGGAACAATGGATGGGTTAGGATGACATGGGAAACAATGGGTGGGTTAGGATGGCATGGGAACAATGGATGGGTTAGGATGGCATGGGAACTAGTCGGTGGGTTAGGACGGCATGGGGAACAGTGGGTGGGTTCGAATGGAATGGGAATGGGTGGGGTTAGAATGGCATGGGAATAGTGGGTGGGTTAGGATGGCATGGGAACTAGTGGGTGGGTTAGGATGGCATGGGAACTAGTGGGTGGGTTAGGATGGCATGGGAACAAGTGGGTGGGTGTAGGTTGGCATGGAGACAGTGAATGGGTTAGGATGGCATGGGAACTAGTGGGTGGGTTAGGTTGGCATGGAGACAGTGAATGGGTTAGGATGGCATGGGAACTAGTGGGTGGGTTAGGGATGGCATGGGAACTAGTGGGTGGGTTAGGATGGCATGGGAACAAGTGGGTGGGTTAGGTTGGCATGGAGACAGTGAATGGGGTTAGGATGGCATGGGAACTAGTGGGTGGGTTAGGTTGGCATGGAGACAGTGAATGGGTTAGGATGGCATGGGAACTAGTGGGGGGGGGTTAGGTTGGCATGAGACAGTGAATGGGTTAGGAGAAGGCAGGGCTCACTGGTTGTCCCTTTCCAGTTAAAACACAGGGAGGAAACGTTTTATTCCCTCCATCCCCAATATATTAAACAAAATGAAAAGTTCTGGTTAGGCTTTTATAGGAATTTGGAAGATAAGAGAACACTTTGACTGCATTCCAAAATTCCATTTCACCGTCAAAATAGCTGATAAACAACAACAACAACAAAAATTATGCTGCGATATATGGCGAATCAAAGTAGACATGGCCGTTCCAGAATGTTCCAGAACGCTGACATAGAACAGGTGATCACAATGCATAGGACAATAAAGAAACAGCTTTTGCAAGCTTCTCAAGACTATTATGGAACTTGAAAAAGACTTTGAGAAAAAAAACACAAAAAAACTAGGTCATGGTGGACCAGTGTCATGCATCTAAAGCGAACCCTAAATATGTAGACCTTAAACTACAATAAAGATGAAGACAGATACTCTGTGTGTGTGCGTGTGTGTGTGTGTGTGTGTGTGTGTGTGTGTGTGTGTGTGTGGTGTGTGTGTGTGTGTGTGTGTGTGTGTGTGTGGTGTGTGTGTGTGTGTGTGTGTGTGTGTGTGTGTACGTGCGCGCGCGTGTGCATGTATGTATCTGTACGTGCGTGTGTGTGTGCGTGTGTGTGTGTGTGTGTGTGTGTGTGTACGTGTGTGTGTGTGTGTGTGTGTGGTGTGTGTGTGTGTGTGTGTGTGTGTGTGTGTGTGTGTGTCCGTGCGTGTGTGTGTGCGTGTGCGTGTGCGTGCGTGCGTGCGTGCGCGCGCGTGCGCGCGTGTGTGTGTGTGTGTGTGTGTGAGTGCGTGTGTGGTTTGTTGTATTGTTTTGTGTTATTTATGACCTCCTGAAAATAAGTCCTAACTACGTGATGATATTCATCACTAAAAAGTTCCAGGACACTTGTGTAGAGAAGATGACCTTTAAATGCGTTTTTTACTTTAAGATAAATATCAGGCTTAACCCAATACTCGACTAATGTACACCCCTGTTTTCAGACCATTCATAATGAAGACAAGATAGCAGGGGTGAGCGATGCTCCATAAATCTGTCTCTTCATGGCCATCGCTCTTGGACTAAATCTAGTCAAAATTTAATCCACCCA
>JADBJO010004669.1:7500-20000 GCA_016801955.1 Conus betulinus
GAGCATGGTCATCATTCACAAGGATAAGATCGCGCAAGCAGCAGCAGGCGTTGTTCGACTCCATTTCGACGCATCATTCCATTTGAATCCTTCTTCAATTTGCCACGAAGCAGCTAATCACTCTCGGATACCGGTTCTGTTTGTCTAACAGTCTTGCCCCTACCCATCTAACATCCTCTTGCAACCCACCTGCCTATACCAAACATATACAGCAACTCTAAAAAAACCATTTCTAAACGGATACTTTGTAACGACTCTAGACAAACTGCTAGAGTACACTCAAGTCAGGTATAAAACCTCTGGGACAAACGATTCTAGATAACTATGTGTAGCAACTCCAGACAAACGATTCTAGATAATTATGTGTAGCAACTCCAGACAAACGATTCTAGATAATTATGTGTAGCAACTCCAGGACAAACGATTCTAGATAATTATGTGTAGCAACTCCAGACAAACGATTCTAGATAATTATGTGTAGCAACTCCAGACAAAAACGATTCTAGACAGAAACAAACGACTCTAGTCAGGTGTAACAACCCTAGACATAAACGATTCTAGACCGTTGTTGTACCAACTGTAGACAGGTGAGACATTCTCTAGACAGGCCAGTCAAGACCGGTTTTACAACTTTAGACAAACGATTCTATACCAGCTTAACAACAATAGACAAAACGATTCTATACCAGCTTAACAACAATAGACAAACGATTCTATACCAGCTTAACAACAATAGACAAACGATTCTATACCAGCTTAACAACAATAGACAAACGATTCTATACCGGCTAACAACAATAGACAAACGATTCTATACCAGCTTAACAACAATAGACAAACGATTCTATACCAGCTTAACAACAATAGACAAACGATTCTGGATAGTTTTAACAACTGCAGACAAACGATTCTAGACAGGTGTGTAACAACGCTATAAGGGTGTAGCAACTCCAGACTTGCAACTCTAGACAGGTGTAACAACAGTAGACTGGTACAACACTACACAAACGACTCTAGACGGGTGTAAAAAAAAAAAACTCTAGACGAAACGACTCTGGACCGTTTATACTTCTCTGGACAAACTATTTCAGACAAGCGTAGCAACCGCAGGTAAACGATTTTGGACAGATGTGACAACTGTAGGCAAAACACTCCCTCAGGTGTAACAACTGTAGCAAAGGATTCTAGACAGGTGTAGCCACTGAAGGCAAACCACTCAAGACAGGCAACAACAATAGGGTTAAAAACACTCCATCAGGTGTAACAACAGTAGGCAAACCACTCCCAGACAGGTGTAACAATGTAGACAAAACTGCTCAGGACAGGTGTAACTACTGTAAACAAACCACTCGAGAGACTCTAGACAGGTGTAACCACTGTAGATAAACCACGAAAGACAGGTGAAAGAGCCGTTAACAAAGGACTCTAGACAGGTATAACAAAAACATGTCTAAAAAGTCTAGACAGGAAGAGACCCTAGACAGGTGAAACAACTGTAGACAAAAAAGGCTCTTGACAGGTGTAACAACTAATTATGATAATAGTAATGTTTATTTATGGCGCTTAGGCTTACATCTTAAGCCCTAAGCGCTTACAAATACGTAAAAGGTTAAAGAGAAACTTCAATGAAACCAATAACAAGATGAATATTGCAATAAGCACCATGCACCTACAAACAAGGGTGCATATTGGCACACACACCTACACACACACACACACACACACACACACACACACACACACACACACGCACACACACATACACCACTCTCAAAAATCTCTCTTCTCTCTCTCTCTCTCTCTCTCCGTCTCTCTCTCTCTCTCTCTCACACACACACACACACACACACACACACACACACATGATCCCACACACATATCGCAAAACAACGGACACAATAGCATGTGCACACACACACACACACACACACACACACACACACACACACACACACGCACACACACACACACACACACCACACACACACACACACGCACACGCACACACACACACACACATACCCGCACGCCCTGCACACACATTCTCTCTCTCTCTCTCTCTCTCCCTCTCTCTCTCTCTCTCTCTCTCTCTCTCTCTCTCTCTCTCTCCCCCTCCTCTCTCTCTCTCTCTCTCTCTCTCTCTCTCTCTCACACACACACACACACACACACACACACGCACACACATAGTCACACACACACACACACACACACACACACACACACACACACACACACACTATAGACAAAAGGCTCTGAGAGGTGCAACACGTGTATACAGGCACCTCTAGACTGGTGGAGCCAAATGGTTCTGTTTAAAAGACATAGCTGGATCATTTTCATCTGCAGTCGGTGAGAGAATTAACATTTACACACTATGTCATTTTCTGCATTCGTATCAAACCCTTCCCAAACCTTACGTCTTTTACAATGTAAACCCGCATTAAGTCATGATGAAAATAATGGAGGAATGTCAGTTTGCAGTTATTTCCCACCACCACCACCACCACCACTCCTCCCACGCTCCTCACTCCCATCCCTCCCAACCCTTTTCATCCCCCACCCCCACCCCCGGTAACTTATCAGTGAAACTAGACCGAGCTGTAAGACTTCGCTTTTAAACAATGTCGTGCGAGATTCGACTGCTTTTAAACAAGGTTGTGCGAGATTCGACTGCTTTTAAACAATGGTGTGCGAGATTCGACTGCTTTTAAACAATGGTGTGCCAGGTTCGACTGCTTTTAAACAAGGTTGTGCGAGATTCGACTGCTTTTAAACAATGTGTGTGCCAGGTTCGACTGCTTTGCCAGGTTCGACTGCTTTTAAAACAATGTTGTGCTAGATTCGACTGCTTTTGAACAATATTGTGCTAGATTCGACTGCTTTTTTAAACAAGGTTGTGCGAGATTCGACAAAAATGTGCTAGATTCGAAAGGCTTTTAAACAAAGGTTGTGCGAGATTCGACTGCTTTTAAAAAAGTTGTGCGAGATTCGACTGCTTTTAAACAAAGTGTGTGCGAGATTCGACTGCTTTTAAACAAGTTTGTGCGAGATTCGACTGCTTTTAAACAAGTTGTGCGAGATTCGACTGCTTTTCCGAGTACAACCGAAACCAGTCTTCGTTTCCAACAAGATGGTTGCTTGTTGTCTTTCAGGACTCGAGAGGAGGAGAAAGGGACTTCTTTCAATGATTATGTTGTACAACCCTGATTTGTTCGGGCATACAAGGCAGCGTGAACTGATCGGTCGGTATGTCATTGTGTGTGCAGTTGATGCTCTCGTCAAGAGCCCTGACAGCTCTGTGGCAATCCCCACTTCCTTCAGAACACAATGATCTCCCTTTGAAAGTAAAGCCAGCTGGAAAGAGTATTGTCCTCTTGTCTCGTCAGCACGAAACTAACAAGGACCGGTTGTTTCCGTATATGGAGCCATGCCCCATATTCCTGCACTGCACTCCCCCCCCTCCCCCCCCACCCCCCTTCTCCCTTCCCTCTTCTCCCTGCCCCTACAATATTCCATACGGTGGCTGATGGACGCGGGCTATAAGTTATCCAGAATCACTTTTGTAGACAGGGCAACGGTGCCAGCGGCTTGTTCACTGACTGTTTTACAGCCCCCTGTTACCGTCCTAAGTAATACCAACTATTTTTCATGGGGCAAAAAGAGAGACGAGAGAGAGAGGAGAGAGAGAGAGAGAGAGAGAGAGAGAGAGAGAGAGAGAGAGAGAGAGACATGGGAGAGAGAGAGAAGGAAGAGAGAGGAGAGAGAGTGAGGAGTGAGTGAGTGAGAGAGAGTTTTCAAATTTAACTGAATCCACTCTAGGTGACACTAGACGAAAAGAAAAGAAAAAATAAAAACACCATCTCATCAACCCAAAAGCAAGCAAAACAAACTAACTAACCAAACCCTAACTATGAAAGTAGGAAACTACAAATGGTTTTGATGTGGGAGAGAAGGGTGGGAGGGTAGAGGGCGGATGAAGATGATCCTTTCGTGTATTTCATATATTTTAAGCAATAGCTATATGATAAACTCGCTTAAAAGTAACCTCATAAGTGTGAATGATGATAAAGTGAGAGAAGCTGTAAGCACTTTACTTATTGGACTCTTTGATAAAGAAAGAAAGAATTCATAAGCGAGTACCGGTGATTTAAAAATTTCTATTAGTATATGTTGAAAGCATGGGAATAAATTGTTCGATAGCGGCACAGGAGAGAGAGATCTGATCAGCTTTTACGTTCTGTCCGCAATGTGTGTGTAACTTGAAAACTTGAAAACTTCTTTATTGTCACTAAACACCATTAAAAGTTGTGTGTGGTGTGTGTGGTGTGTGTGTGTGTGTGTGTGTGTGTGTGTGGTGTGTGTGTGAGGAGAGAGAGAGAGAGAGAGAGTGAGAGAGAGACAGAGACGGAGAGAGAGAGGAGACCAGAGAGACAAGGAGACCGAGAGAGAGGGAGAGAGAAGAGAGGAGAGACCAGGAGAGAGAGAGAGAGACAGAGAAGAGGGAAGAGAAGAGAGAGAGGGAGAGGAAGGGGGGGGGAGGACCCAGAGCGAGAGAGGAGAGAGAGTGTGGTGTGACATATGACGAGGAGAGAGAAAGTAAGGAGAGAGAAGAGAGGACAGAGGGAGAGAGAGGGGAGAGGAAGCCAGGAGTGCAGGAGAGGGAAGAGAGGACAGGAGAGACATAGACCGATAGAGAGGAGGAGAGGAGAGAGTGAGAGGGGAGCGAAGAGGAGAGAGGGGGAGAGAGCATGCGAGAGAGACAGCGAGAGAGACCTTTGACTGTGGCAGCAGAGTGAGGGGGAGAGGAGAGAGAGAGAGAGGCGAGATGTACTACCATGGGAGACACAGACGAGTTGAGGAGAGAGCAGGTAGGAGGACGCGGGGAGCCAGAGCAGTGGCCGAGGGAGGAGGGAGCGAGCAGCAGATGAGAGGAGATCCCAGAGAAGGAGGAGGTGGAGAGAGGATAGGAGAAGTAGAGGAGCAAGGAGAGAGGGAGAGAGGAGGGGGAGAGAGAGACCAGCGAGGAGAGAGAGGAGAGGGAGAGAGAGAGAGTTCTATACGGAGAGAGAGAGAGATAGGCGAGAGAGAGAGAGCGGTTTGAGGATTGAGAGGAGAAGAGAGAGAGAGAGAGAGGGGCGAGAGAGAGGAGACCCGCGAGAAGAGAGAGAGGAAAGAGAGTCAGAGAGGAGAAGAGGAGGAAGGGGGAGAAAAGAGAAGTGAGAGAGAGAGAGACACTGGCGAGTGTGTGTCCTCCCACGGGGTTTATAAAAACAGACGCGTTCCTTTGTGCGTATTGTATGTATATATGTGTGTCTGTGTGTGAGAGTTGCTTTTGTACGTGTGCATCTGTTCGTGAGTACTTTGTACGTGTGCATGTAGTGTATGTGCAAACTACACACACACACACACACACACACACACACACACACACACACACACACACACACACCACAAGCGCGCATATGGATCTACATATATTCGAAAAGTTGATCTGCAATTTTTCCAAATGCCAGCGGTGGACGTGGCGACTTATTATTCATCACCCACTATATATATATATATTTATTTTGTTTTTTTTTTTTTTTTTTTTTTTTTCACAGGTAAAGTTTTTCACTAAAACTCACACCGCGCCTCAAAAAAAAAAAAACGACGTCAATAGGACGATTTGAATAAAATGAATACTAAAACAAAGTTGAACGTCTTTTCCCACAGGGACAACTTTAATGTTCAAGCTTTCGCCTCATAGGCTTCTTCAGGAATAAAAACACTTCATCAAAGGATCAATTCTTAGAATGTTGACTACTCCTCAGCAGTCACAACAATCTGCAAAGCTTTTTATAGCGCGCACGTACACACACACACACACACACACACACACAAACACACACACACACACTCACTCACTCACTCACACACTCACCCAATGCACACACACACATGCCAACACACATACGGATATATATATATCTTCTTCCTTCTTACTTCTTCCTAAAAGACTGGTTCACTCAAAAAAAACGAGTAGGTCACCAGCGCGCATGTTAAAAAGTAAAATAAAACAAAATAAAATAAAATAAAATAAAGTGCGACTCAGCCTGTTGGCCTCTGGAGCGAAATTTTGCAACAAGGGGTCGCACACGATATTCAAAAAGTTAAAAGGACATGGCCAGGTAACCATAAAATATCTGGGGAAGTTAAAATAGAAAAATCAGTCAATATGCAGATAAATATAATTTCCAAGGATAAGTACCGAGCACCATTCACAGCAACTTACAGAGCAGCTTGGTGCTGCAATGACTGCAAGAAATATTCAATTATAAACAAAGCTTGCTCTTATGTTCTTATACTGTTAGTTACGCAGAATTAGCTATCACTTCAGATATGAATGCTTATCTCCCCGTATTTCTGCAATCTAAAACATAAGAGCAAGCTTTGTTTATAATTGAATATTTCTTGCAGTCATTGCAACACCAAGCTGCTCTGTAAGTTGTTGGAATGGTGCTCGGTACTTATTCTTGGAATTTATTAGTTTATTGTAATTCAGTCCCCTTGCGGATTCATTCCAAGAATTGGCCCTCAACACTTGTGTCTTAAGAGGTTATCTTTTTTATATGTTCTACTTTTCACAAGAAAATGTAGCTTGTTTTGCTCTTTCATGATTTTCTTTTGCTTCTTAGGTGGCACCTTTGCCTGGTTTTTTGAACTCCACAAACATACTACGGTATTGCACACCAGCCTTTTCCTGGGATAGCATTCTTCTTAAAATAAAAAAAAAAAAAAAAATAAAAAAAAAAGGAGCGGAGACAACTAAGCACTTTTCGCGGTCACTGAGAAAAATGTAATCAGATTTCAATAATACCGGCAATTGAAAAGGAGTTAATTTAATCAGATTTCAACAATACCGGCATTTGAAAAGGAGTTATATGTTAGTGAAATTCCTTTCCATCGAACATTGTCTTCATTCTTGGAGACTATAAGCTTGCTGAAGGCTCACTTTGAGAAGCGTTTATTATTCCCCATTCAAACACATACTGTAAGTTGGGCAAAATTACTTGCCACTAAAAATGTGAATATTTATCTCCCCTTATTGTTCAACCTAAGATATAAGAGCAAGCTTTGTTTACGTCTGTGTTTTTAAATTTACTAGGGTCTTTTCGAATTATATAATAACGTGGGACTGATACACCTTTATCACTAATGTAGGTCACTAGTCTTGATTCAGAGAGAGACCCATAACGTAGAATGGTTCTTAATGGATCAATATTAAGGTTCAGATATCACAAATCGTCTGGACTGTTCTGTTGATCTTCGAATGACAGAAACTCAATCCATGTCTTGATGGCCACGAGTTCTGGTTAGTGGTCATTTATGTTGTGTGTTCGCAAATAGCAGGGGGGGGGAAAGGCTGGCAGATTTAATACCCAGAAGTGGTCGGGGAATTTATGAGGTGGACTGAGAGTGCACAATGAATTTTCACACAACTAATTGCTGCTAGCTTGAGAAGGGCAAAGCACTGCAAAACTAATCGGCACGACTCCTGAACGCTGCATGCACAGAGTCACCAGCTCGTATGAATCTGATCACGTTCACACGCTGCGAACCAGATTCAAGGTTTTTTCGTAGGTCCATGTCTGTTACAAAAAGGCGGTGGAGGCACCAAGGTGTTTTTATTTGTAGAGCGCTCTCAGATCAGTCACATCCGCTGAACGGATGTCCGAGAACCAGGAAGTTAGTCTGGCATTCAGCAAAGGCACAAATGGTTCACAAGGCCCACTGTCAGTTCATGTCATTTCTGAAACATGGGTCGAAAGGTCTATAACGACACGAGCGGCTTCTATAAGTAAAACACAAAAGTGTTCCAGCACAGTCACTATGGTGAGTACTGTCAAACAACAGATGCTGATGTGAAGAGATGATTCTTAACGCTGAGAGCATAATGTACACGCACAAGTGGTTGTCTGAGGATTAGTCTTCTCCGTCTGGCTTAGGAAGAATGAAAGTGACACACACACACACACACACACACACACACACACACACACACAGGGAGGGAGGGGGAGAGAGAATACGAATACGAATGGTTCAATGCGTCAGGTTTTCCGCCCACTGACACATCGGGAGAGAAGGTGACGGTAGGGGGGGGGGGGGGGGGGGGGGGGGGGGGGGGGGTGAGACATCGAGACAGAAATAAACATGAACAACATTTGATACATGTAGTACTGGACATGCGACATGGAAGCCACATCAGCCAGATCACATCACTTGATCATCAGGGGGACCAGCGGAAATGTTCCTGCTGTCCATCTTGATTTCTCTCCAGGTTTAAAATGTCGAGTGTTTCCAGGGGTGGTCAGTCTGGATTTCCTTTTGCACCAATTGTTGAATCGTCATCCAGTTGGAAGCTCCGCCGTACTTCGTCAATGTCTTTCGATGCTTCTAGGAAATATTTCAATATTTCTGTACAATTGGCGTATGACAGTCCAGAAGCTTGTCGTTGAAAAGTATCCGCTGGGCAGTTCACCTAGTCACCACAGTCATGACCAGAGTGCTGCACTGGCGTGGCCACGCTGTCGGTTTGAGTTGAAGACTGGACAGAGGGTTGGGTCCCCCCCCCCCCCCCCCCCCCCCCCTCCCTCACCCCCCCCCCCCCCCCCCTCCTCGTCTTTTTCTGCGACCACGTCGATGACATGAACGCGACTGCCACCCGGTACCCTCGTGTTCCAGTGTCAGATCAGTCTGAGGCACCGTCACTGCTTCTGGGTCAGTGATACACAACGTGTTTCTGCTGAAGCGGGTGGTGGGCAGGTCGCGTCGCCTGTGTAATTTATCGTTACACATTATTTCAGTACTGTCCGCGGGGTCATTGTCAGGGAATGTGTCAGATGCAATCGTGTTGTTGTAAATTAAACTTGGGGGGAGGGGGGGTGGGGGGCGGGGGGTGGGGGGTGTCGGAAGAAAAGGGCCAGAAGGGGAAGTAGATACACTTGCCTTTCGCTGTTCTCTCCAACCTCTGTAGGCCCAACGGCTCTCTTCCTATCCCTGGTAACTTGTGACGGGCACTTTCTCCGATACACAACCGTATCACTGTGTGCCACAGGGGATTGGCAGGCAGTCGTCAGTCGAAGAACAACAGTGAGTTGGTGTTCTCCTCCTTCGATTTTTAAAAGAGGATAAACACATTTCTCGTAAAAAAAAAACGTGTTCAGAACACTCTCCAATGACGATGGAAGCCCAACAATTGGCATACTCAAGGAGTTATTTCTCTGTAAACACTCTGTAAGTTTGCGCTCTCTTTCGGATACCTTTCTGCTGGTTGCCAAGCAAGGGAAGCTACTCCGAGAGAAAGAAAGAAAGAAAGAGAGAGAGAGAGAGAGAGAGAGAGAGAGAGAGAGAGACCTACAGACAGACGGACAGACAAACAGGTGGATTGGTAGACAAACTAGTATGTGTGTGCGTGCGTGAGTGCATGCGTGCGTGCGCACGCGCGCGCGCGCGCGTGCGTGTGTGTGTGTTTGTGGATTTGTATGTGTGTGTGCGTGCGTGCGCGCGCGCGCGCGTGCGTGCGTGTTTTCATGTGTGCGTGCGTGTGTGCTCGTGTGTGTGTGTGTGTGTGTGGGTGTGTGTGTGTGTCTGTGTGTCTGTCTGTCTGTGTGTGCGCGTGTTTATGTATATGTCTGAGTTTGTGTGCGTGCGTGTGCGTCTGTGTGTGCGCGCAAGCGCGCGCGCACGCGTGTGTGTATGTGTGTGTGTGTGTGTGTGTGTGTGGTGTGTGTGTGTGTGTGTGTGTGTGTGTGTCTGCTGCGCGCGCGCGTGTATACGTGCATGCATGCGTGCGTGAGAACGTGCAGGGTAGGCAAGTCAAACAGACAGATAGACAGACAGACAGACAGACAGACAGACATAGACAAAGGCCGGTCTATATGATATATATTTCGGATACCTTCTTGCTGGTTGCCAAGCAAGGGAAGCTACTCCGAGAGAAAGAGGAGGAGGAGAGAGGAGAGAGAGGAGAGAGAGGAGACCTACAGACAGACGGACAGACAAACAGGTGGATTGGTAGACAAAACTAGTAGTGTGTGCTTGTGCGTGAGTGAGTGTATGCGTGCGGTGCGCACGCGCGCGCGCGCGCGCGCGAGCGCGTGTGTGTGTTGTGTTGGGTGTGGATTTGTGTATGTGGTGTGTGGTGTGTGTGTGTGCATGCGCGCGCGCGCGTGCGTGCTTTCATGTGTGCGTGCAGTGCGTGCGTGTCGTGTGTGTGTGTGTGTGTGTTGTGTGTGTGTGTGTGTGTGTGGTCTGTCTGTCTGTCTGTCCGTCTTCTGTCTGTCTGTGTGCGCGTGTTATGTATATGTCTGAGTTTGTGTGCGTGCGTGTGCGGTGTGGTGTGTGTGTGTGCGCGCGCGCGCGCGCGCGCGCGCGCGTGTGTGTGTGTATGTGTGTGTGTGTGGTGTGTGGTGTGGTGTGTGTGTGTGTGTGGTTGTGTGTGTGTGTGTGAGTGTTTGTGTGTGTTGTGTGTGTGTGTGTGTGTGTGTGTGTGTGTGTGTGTGTGTGTCTGCGCGTTATACGTGTGTGCGCGCAAGCGCGCGCGCACGCGGTGTATGTGTAGTGTGGTGTGTGTGTGTGTGTGTGTGTGTGTGGTGTGTGTGTGTGTGTCTTGCGCGCGCGCGCGCGCGGCTGTATAGTGCATGCATGCGTGCGTGAGAACGTTGCAGGTTAGGGTAGGCAAGTCAAACAGACAGATACATAGACAGACAGAGACAGACCAGACAGACATAGACAAAGGCCGGTCTTATATGGATATATATTTCGGATACCTTCTTGCTGGTTGCCAAGCAAGGGAAGCTACTCCGAGAGAAAGAAAAGGAAAAAAGAGAAGAGAGAGAGAGACGAGAGAGAAGAGGAGAGAGAGAGAGAGAGAGTGAGAGAGAGAGGAGAGAGAGGACAGAGACAGGAGAGGAGGGGGAGGAGAGAAGAGAGAGGATAGACGGAGAGAGAGAGAGGAGAGAGAGAGAGAGCGGAGGAGAGAGAGGAGAGAGAGAGCGAGGACAGACAGACGGACAGACCACCAACAAAAAGGTGGATTGGTAGGACAAACTAGTATGTGTGTGCGTGCGTGAGTGTATGCGTGCGTGCGCACGCGCGCGCGCGCGCGCGCGGCGCTAGCGCGTGTGTGTGTGTGTGTGGTGTGTGTGGTGGATTTGTGTTGATGTGTGTGTGTGTGTGTGTGTGTGTGTGTGCATGCGCGCGCGCGCGTGCGTGATTTCATGTGTGCGTGCGTGCGTTGATAGTGTGTGTGTGTGTGTGTGTGTGTGTGGGTGTGTGTGTGTGTGTGTGTCTGTCTGTCTGTCCGTCTGTCTGTCTGTGTGCGCGGTGTTTATGTATATGTCTGAGTTTGTGTGCGTGCGTGGTGCGTGTGTGTTGTGTGTGTGCGCGCGCGCGCGCGCGCGCGCGCGAGCGTGTGTGTGTGTATGTGTGTTGTGTGTGTGTGTGGTGTGTGTGTGTGTGAGTGTTGAGTGTGTGTGAAGTGTGAGTGTGTGTGAGTGTTGTGTGTGTGTGTGTGTGTGTGGTGTGTGTGTGTGTGTGTGGTGTGTGTGTGTGTGTGTGTGTGTGTCTGCGCGTATACGTGCATGCATGCGTGCGTGAGAACGTGCAGGGTAGACAAGTCAAACAGACAGACGACTGACAGACAGACAGACATAGACAAAGGCCGGTCTATATGATCTATATTGTTACCCCCCACCCACCCCCCCACCCACCCCTATGATTCTGATTGATTTAGTGACCTGAGGCAAATAAAGATTCTCCATGTGCCCATCCCCAGCGAGCGTGTACAGCCGCCTCCCAACATGTACTCTCTGAAGAGCAGAGGTCACACGATCACTCTCTCCTACCACAAAGTGGGGATGTGGTTTCTGAAGTTGTGACTTACCGGGGGGGGTGACCCGACAGATTTACAGGCCGCCCCAGTCACGCCCCAGAACCCGGTCCTCGCCGGCATGTATATATCCTGCCCGTGTAGGACACTAAAGAAGATATACTGTAGCCTGCGACCAGCATCGCGGAAGGGAATTGAGTGGTGCCATGTCCTACATGGTGGAAAGCCTGCAATGATGCCTTTTACTGCCAGCGTTCAAGGTGTCCCGGAGATATACTGCATAGCCAGTGTTGTGTAAACCCAAAAAAAAAAAAAAAAAAAAAAAAAAAAAAAAAAGCATCACCAAAACTCACTATACTGGAGAATCAAAATGGTTCATTTAGGTACAGTGCGCAACACGCACACGCACGCACCCCTCCCCCCCCCTTCCCCTCCACTCCCCCCCCCCCCCCCCCCCCACACACCACACACACACACACACAAGTGCACTCGCACACGCACGCTCACGCTTCCTATTTATTTATTTATTTTTAATTATTTATTTTTTTTTTTACTGTAGAGTGCACACATCACACAGAAAAGGACGATATAAGACACAATAAAATGTTAGCACTTTTTAACCGCAATT
>JADBJO010004669.1:25000-30000 GCA_016801955.1 Conus betulinus
AGAGAAGCAAAACCTTCACACACGCGATGCTTGGAGAGGCTTTACATTGCTCTCATTGGACAAGAAAGCTGTGAGGCACTCTTGGCTGATGGCAAGAACGCAGGGCAAGTGTACTCGACTCATAAATCAACAACACTCAAGTATCAAGCCGCTGTCGACTCTGTAACCGAAAGACGATGTTTTATTGCATAAGGCAGAAAAAAAACATGCTGATAACAAAGTCACTATTTCTACGTCAATGAACAGCTTGTGGTTGGCTGGAGTCTGTTTCTTTTATATATATATATATATATATATATATATATATATATATATATATATATATATATATATATATATATATATATATGTCCTATCCTTTGCTTGCTGCTTTGGGGTGCTGTTGGATTCATTTTTGAACCCTTGGTGGTGAGAACACCACAGAATTATGGACTGTGGTGTGTCTCTTTGACACCAGGAGCGCAGATACAATCAGCCGTGTCTCCCTGAAGAGTCCGATCCAGTGGACGAAAAGCATAGGAGCAGACAATACAAATAGATCTGCCGTCGAGAGGGATTACGATGGTTCTCTCAGGCAGCAAGTGAAGGGTTTCTCATTATTATTTAGCATATATTTCCCCCATTTTTCTTCACCTTCAATTTTTTCCCCCTAAACGTTCAAATCTTTGCCAAGTCATCACTATATGACTGAAGAATTGTTAGCCTGCACCTGCTTTCCCCCACTACTTAGCTATATATATATATATATATATATATATATATATATATATATATATATATATATATATATCAGGCAGTTTGTTGGTTTTTTTTTTTTTAATAACAAGCAGGCAGATAATTATCGGAGAAAAGCTAGGCAAAAGCTTTGTCTCTAAAAATAATGCCAGCACAACAACACAGAAAATCGGCGCCTGCTTTTCATACACGACAACCAGAGCAGGCTGCCGACGGGAAAGCAAAAGGACGAGATACCCATGGACACAAATAGACCAGCACACTTCTGAGCCTCGACAGCGAAGGGAGAAAACGGAGAAAAAAAAAAAAAGGAGGGAGATAGGTATTTCAAAGACGACCCAAACTACCTTCCGAGGCTTCGTCGTCCGTGACTCCCGGGATACTTTCAGGGTGTGTATTTATCCCTCGAGATACAGTGAGAGGAAGTCTAGACACCCACACCTGTCCTCCTCTAGGGACGGTCAGCCTCATCCTCAACGTTCGCCTCAAGACCGTCATTATCTGACCTGTATGCATTTGGGTAAGGTGTCGACGCAAGCAGAAGTCATGACGAAGAGCCGATTTTTGTTCAGGAAATTGGAAACAGCACACGTGCTTGCTTTGTCATTCTAGTTCACGTGGGGAGAGGGGAGGAGAGGGACTATGTGGAAGATGTATGTTTCTTTGGAAGCATTCAACAACAACAACAACAACAACAACAACAACAACGGCAACAACGAAGAAGAAGAAGAAGAAGCATCGAATACGAACTGCCAAGATTTGGACAAGACACTGAATAGAGTTAATCGAATGATCGTGCGTTTTCTTTTTCTTCTGTTCATCCTTCTTCTTCCCTTCCTTCTTCCTTTTTCCTTACACATGTCACAAAAAAATCAGCCTCTTTCGTGTTTTCGCGCGTGTGCACGTGCGTATATCCTGAATAAAGGTTGAAAAAAAAAAATACACACATGCGCCTGCGCAGTTTGACTCAGTTTCTACAACGCCAGATTCCTATGCAGATAACGAAATGTAAAAGAACACGCATTTCCTCATTCAAGCATTTCGGTAAATATTTTATGATGTAACTTAGTTTCCATTTAAATTAGATAAGTTTCCATTAAAAAAAAAAATTCAAAGCAGATTGCATCCGTTGCCATCTCTGTGTCTCTGTGTCTCAATCCTCCCTCCACGGTCCCCCCCCCCTTCCCCTCTAACACTGCTTCCCTTCATTTAAAACAATGGTGTCATACATCTCATGTTTCCCGTCTACATCCACCCCCTCTCAACCTCCCCCGACCTTCCTCTTTCTCTCCCCCTTCCTGATCCTTCGCAACATCCACATTCAAATTTAAAATCTGACTCATTCATTTAAATTAAGAAAATCTGACTCATTCTAAACAAGGAAGGCAATAATATGTAAAACACTTTGAATCTACGGATTGTGGGCCTTTGGGAATCTTTTTTTATGTACCGACGGAAATCCTGTTCTTTAAGTTTCAAATTTGGGTTAAAATGTGTAACTCATGATCTGATGAAAATTGGGATCCCCTCTGGCAATTCTTTTTGGGACTCTAGGGCAGCTAACTGGGACACTAGGGCAGCTGTTTGGGACACAAGGGCGGCTGTTTGGGGACACTAGGGCAGCTGCTTGGGACACAAGGGCTGCTGTTTGGGGACACTAGGGCAGCTGACTGTGACACAACGGTAGCTGTTTGGGACACTAGGGCAGCTATTTGGGACACTATGGCAGCTGTCTGTGACACTGCAGCAGCTGTTGGGACACTAGGGCAGCTGTTTGGGACACAGGGGCAGCTGTTTGGCACACAAGGGCATTTGGGACATTAGAGAAGCTGTCTGGGGACACCTGGGCAGCTGTTTGGGACACAGGGGCAGCTGTTTGGCACACAAGGGCAGCTGTTTGGGACATTAGAGAAGCTGTCTGGGACACTAGGGCAGCTGTTTGGGACACAAGGGCAACTGTTGTGGGAAAACAGTCATCACAGAATAGCGGCAGTTGTGGAGGGGAATCCACCAAAAGGATCATGTGACGCGCGGTATTGAAGGCATATGTTGTCAGAATGGGTGAAGGAGAGCGGTTATGAGCGTTGGGAGTGGGGACATTATGAGATAATTATGGTGATAGAATAACAAAGCAAATTCAGCTCACAAAAGGAAGGCGGGGGAGTGTATGCAATCAGGGGTATATATCAGCACTTGCATATCCAGGTCTCCCTTCAAGGGTTGACATACTGATAAAATATTACACAATATCGGTCAGACCTGTCCGCAACATTGACAGGAGAGTCAGGAAATTGACAGATTACAGTTCTGATCTGCTGGAGATGGCCACTCCTATCGATAGTGCGTTGAGGTATCCAGCTAGAATCGTTTTCCAGAAACAGAAGTGATAGCCCACACAGACAGTCTGTGTCTTGCTTTCCTTCTAACATGATCAGTGTTTTCAGGTACGCCAATTCCAATACAGATTCGATCACACAGGAGTGCTCAAAATGCAGAGCTAGGAACACAACGATTTCATGGGAATGAGCACAGCTGACAATGATCAAGTTGCATACAATCAAGTCAGTGGAAGAATGCAGTTAATACGGTTTTGTCGCATGTGTGCATATTATGACAGCGGGAAAAAGTCCCCGCAGTCTTACAATTGGAAGCTATGGACGTTTTGACAGCTGAGTCAAATATCAATACCCTCGGAACAATGAACTATGTCAGTATATAAAAGCATCAACTGCGCTCTCTCTCTCTCTCTCTCTCTCTCTCTCTCTCTCTCTCTCTCTCTTCTTCTTCTTCTTCTCCCCGTTTAAAAAAAAATGTTGATGATGTTAAAAAAAATTAACAAAGATTTGCTATTTTGATGCTAGAGTCTAAATTCATCTACACGTTGAAAAGACTTTAAATCAAATATCAACTGCTTACCTCTGACTGCTGCCTTGGAGGTTTTCTTTTTCTTTTTTTTTTTCTTCCCCAAGTGGTGCTCTCTGGAGAGAGTTCGCTTTCAGAAAGGAAGGCGACAATGTCGTCGAATGTCAATGACTTCACACTGTGTTGATCGTATTGAGTGGCCACGTCTGGCGGGCAAGGGTGGCTCAGTCATGTTAATACGTCATACGTCATCAAACCTCCCAGGATTCCGTGACGACGATATGCGTACAGACTTCACTGTGAGAACGACCGCTCCAGTGCCACGGGAGGAACACACATAACCACCTTGAGTCGACGACTGCCTACACGCTTCAGCCTGCCAAGAGGGATAGAATACGAACCCGCAATTTTATAGAACTAAAATCAAATCCTCCTCACCGTTCTGAACGGGTTCTGGTGATGTAATGTCAAGCTCAATGTACACAAGAAGTGAACCTCTTTTCGCGTTCTGTAAAAGATGGAATGGCTCGAACAACACATGAGTGTATACAACTTCCAAACTCGTATGCTTGTGAAACCTGTTTTCTGACTTCTCCTACAATTTCCCCCCCCCCCCCCCCCCCCCCCCCCCCCCCCCCCCCCCCCCCCAGTGAACTCCTTTCTAAGTGAACTCTTTTTTCGGTGAACTCTGCTCAGCTACACAACCATAAAAATCGAAAGTGACCATCCGCCGTGGCGAAGTGATTAGCGTCGGTAGTGACGCACGGTTCTGCGCTCATAGGCGAGCTCAGCGGAAGTGCACCTCGCGTGAGAAGTGTTCACTGACACTCAGTAAACAAGCAGACGAACTCCGACAGTACGACACGGGAGCTTGAAGAGAGCGGACGTGCTAACTTATAGTTGGCTAGGGAGTTCAATACTCGGCCTTGAGGAGAGAGAGCGACTGCTAACTTGTAGTTAGCTAGGGAGCTCAACACTCGGCCTTGAGTGTACTACAGTGTCGTACTACAGTGACAGTAACACTAGTGACAGACCAGTGTTAGGGCCTCCAGGTTATAGGAGACAGTTTTGCCCTAGCACTGCGACAGTACAGCCGTAGACGGTTACAACGGCTTGGACAGTTCTGACAGTACCACTGCTGGGCCCGGAGGTGGACACTGACAGAAAGACAGTGCATCAGCTGCAGACCCTCTGACGCAAGTGAACTGCTTGGACAGAGTGTGTCGCAGACTGGCCTAGAAGACAGTGACTAGACCAGACCTTACTTGGCAGCTCATGCCAGTGAAGGGCTTGGGACAGAATCCTGATGAAGCCCCCAAGCCAGAGTCTGGACTGACCAGGTAAGGTAGAGTGTGTGTGTGTGTGTGAGTGTGTGTGTGTGTGTGTGTGTGTGTGTGTGTGAA